>JAJOOS010000323.1:0-86419 GCA_029582725.1 Solanum chiquidenum
TCTATTGGGAGTAGCATAATACCGAGTTGGACTAGGGTTCAACGTACCCATATAGTCCCAGAACTACGAGCCACGTAGGTGTAAGTCCCCTCTGTGGGCAATATCAGTTTAGTGATCATGCCAGCATGCCTCTATACCTCTGGCAGGGTATATTGGATCCTCTCGATGGGGCGTATACATCGGACTCCACATTTAGCTCATGTGGTTTTATTATCAGTTGTTAGTAGCTCCCACAGTTCAGTCAGATTCTATTGCATTGACCATATTTCAGTACAGTCAGTATTCAGTCTCAGCATGTTATAAATTTGGTCATTGCATCAGTTAGCTCAGTTCTCAGCATTCATTATCTATATCATGTTCAGATTATATCATTGCTTCTTTGCTTTGTTCAGTTATATATTTATTTCAGCTTTACTCTATTCTGCATGTTCAGTACCTTTCAAGTAATGACGCATACATGTGCTACATCTTCTCGTGATGTAGGTTCAGGTTCTCAGCATCCAGATCACGCTTAGATCAATTCCCGATCTTCAGTTCAGCAGCATCAGTGGTGAGTCCTCATTCTTCGAGGACTAGTGACATATTTATCTTTATCCCTTTTAGTCTTTAGTTTCAGTTTTGCTAGATCTAGTTGGGGAATGTCCCAACATTTCTAGTCAGTTTAGAGGCTTATTTCAGACATAGTTAGATTCAGCTTAGTATTGAGTTAATATTTTCCTTGTATTAAACTCATCAGTTTTCATTCATTTCAGATTTAGTATATGGGTATTCCCCATCTTTTCATTTTCATTTATGATTTAGCTTCCGCATTAGTTTATTATCTTTAGTATTCTCATGATCATGCCAGCAGGGTTAGCTTAGGATCACTTATTGTCCTAGGTCCCGTGTCCGCGTCTCAGGGGTAGCTTGGGGCGTTACACATATCTTACTTTTGGTTCATTCATAGCCAACATACATAAGTAAGGAGACATTTACAATCATAACTTGAATAAGTAAAGTCAACCTTAACCTTCATTCATATCATACATACATAATTCATAAGTCTTCATAACTTAAGGAAACCTAACTATAACCCCTCTTAAAGTCCAGTTGTGCAACGTATAGATAGCAACCCATACTACCACCCATACTAAGTAGTACATCTTAAGAAGTCATAATTAGAGTCCACATTCTTATCATAGCTTGTATTCATTTCATATAGGGAATATTATCCTTAACCGACATAGACCATGTGAGCTACATGGAATCCGGTTTAATATAACCCCACAACAAAAGAAGGCATTCTACTTGCCTAAGGTAGAACTACATGAATAGCTATCTAGATGGATCCACTAGCTAAGACCTATGGGGGCACGTAGTTATGGGATAAAGAGATTGCTACTAATAACCCAGACTTTCTAATGTAAAAGGTTTCCATCTCATGAGGTCATACATATTGGGAAGCCAGACTTTCTGACGTAAAAGCTCCCCACTCATTTTCATATCCGTTCAGTGCTAAGCATAATTCCCATTAAATGTCACATTAAGTCTTTACTTAAGTTTAGGTTCATGAAAGAATGCACTAGGCACTCACACCAACATCATATCATAATATCTCATAGATTCATAAGGGTAAGAATGTCCTTTCAACCTTAGAATCTTTAACATGTAAAAAAACATTTCGCATTATAGTTGTAGGGTTTCACGAGAATAGCCTTTCAATCAACACCACAACATTATCATCATCCTAGACAATTCATACATATACAAGTGTAAGGGTAAGGGAGAAAGACCTTTCAACAATACAACATTTTACACAGTAGTCATAGGATATCATACATAGTCATGTCATATCATACATAGTCATGTGTAGGGGTATAGGGATGAAGGGTCTTGCATCAATACCACAATACAAACAATAACGAAACACCTCTACCTTTCAAGTGGATCAACATGATAATGTACATTTCATTCATAATAATATGTAAAGGAGCATATGAGAACTAACCTTTGTCAAGCGCTCATAAGTACATACATAATACCAAATCACACATATATTGCATTCAAGGATCATAGACCATGTAATTCAACACATCTAACATTCATCATAATAGACATGTACATAATCACACTTCAAATAGTTCATTCATTGCATGTATAAAATCATATATTCATATTGTAGGTCATGTGAGTAAAGTCCTTCCATAATAGACCATATACAATTCAATCATGCATATTAGCTTCCTTCTTTAAGCCTAAGCATCCTTAACTTATTCATGTTAGATTTTACCTTTAAAGCCTTAGGAATCATCTTCGTATTATGAGCATTACTCTCAAGCAATACCTCACATGGTCTAAGTAAACCTATCTCTAAGGTAAACTAACCACATGCTTCATACTTAATCAATTATAGACATATAACATCAAGTAACCTAGAACTCAATACTACTTCAACCATGATTCATAATTCAAGACCTTATCAAGTTAGTTCATATCTACAAGATTCATCTAAAATTAAATCATGTTTAAGTGATCTAATCTAAGGCAATTCATCAAGTAGTTCATCAACCTTAAAGGTTCGCATCTAACCCTCAATTTGCCTGTTTCATGACTTAACCCTAGAATCATAGGTTAATCAATAATATAGGTATATTTATACTTAGATCATGTAATTACGTCATAATAACCTTATAAACAATCAATTGAATCAAATTCTATCAACATTCATAGTGTAGAGAGGAGCCATAGCTAGGTTTTAGGAAAACTCATCAATTCTTTCTAATTCAAGTTAGAATCATCTAAAATCATTAGAATCATAAATAACAAACATAATTCAATGTAAACATAATCACTTGTCAAACTTACATGATCAATAAACTCATACCCTAGTTCACAATATAGGAAGAAGGGGAAAACATGGGTCCAAGGAAGATTTTCATCAAAATCCATTAATTATCCATTAATCCAATCATAAATCATCTTAATCAATCATAATAAACCTTAATTAAACAATTAAATTCATTTTTGAAAGAGACCCATGTTCATAGATTGAAAACCCTAGAATTGGGGAATTTGAAAACATATTTTGAAGGACTTCTTGGTAATAACTAGACAAGAATGAAAAGCATCCATACCTCAATTAAGAATCTCCAAAATATTTGGGGAAGAACCTTGACAACCTACAAACCCTAGCTCCAAAGGCTTCTTCTTCTTCCTTTGAGTTTAGAGAGAGGAATTTTGAGAGAAAAATGGGTTTCATTGGGTTTTCTCTTTTAGTCTCTAGGAGTAACTAATCTAGAAGAATTTTGACTTGAAAAGGTATATTTACTTGTTAGGAAAAGAGTGGGAAAGTGTAGGTTCAAGTTTTGCAAAAAATACTTAAAGATCCCAACTTAAAACTTAAAAACTATGGAATTCACGCTGGAGCTCGCCCATTGGCACTCCTTGGCTCGCCAAGGGCACTAGGCGACTCGCCTAATGGCCTTTGGCTCGCCAATTTATCCAGCCTGACAGTGCTTCACTATTTCAGGGATAACTTTTTACTCCGAGATCGGAATTGGGCAAACTCAGTGGCGTTGGAAAGAGGACTCTGTGGCGTTGGAAAGAGGACTCAGAGACCTTTGATTGTACCCTTGTCCCTTTACTAGTAGACTAGATTGACACCCCTTAACCCCTCCCCCCATGACCTTGCTCGTGATATACCGTGAGTTTATGGTATTTTTAATACGTTTCACTTAGGAGTTGTCTATTTTGGGCCATTTTATATTGGTTTTTATGTATTTTTCTCATGTTTGCAGGAAATATGTTCAGACGTGGAAACTGAGAGAAGCAATTGAAGGATGTGGAGAAAAGGGAATCTACGGAGGTGATCCACGGATCGTAGGTCCATTCACTCTCCGTAGATGGGTGTCGTAGATGGGTAGGCAAGGCTTGAAGAAAAATCAGGGAATTCTTGACCAAGTGTGGAACCACAGTTGCAATCGACGAATCGTAGATTGATCTACGGACCGTACTGTTGATCCGTCAAATGATTCACAGAGGGGTTCCAATACCTGATTGTAAAATTTCTAAGTATGGAGCTACGGAGGAGGATACACGAACCGTAGATCAATCCACGGTCCGTACTGGTGCTCCGTCGTATGGTTCAGAGATTTGAAGATTTTGAAGTTAGAAATTTGCCCAAGTTCTGAGTCATGGAAAGGACCTATGGACTATAGATCAATCCACGGTCCGTAGGTCAGTATCGTCGATCGAAACCACATCCTAAAATATTATTTCCTTATTTTGTTCCTTTTTAGTTAGGACTTATTTTTCTATATATATGGCATGTAAACCTCGTGTTGGGGGGTGAGACTTTATTACTTTTATTCTTGTTTTTGGCTTTGAAGATTAACTGGCAATTTTAGCAATTCTTGATTTCCTAAGTTCTTTTTAAAATTTTAAATTTGCAATTCAAGTTGGGTTTTTGGATTTTTCCTACTCTAATAGTAAGTTCATTAATTCTTCTTATACAACTATGAATTGTGCTCTTCCTAGCATGAGTAACTAAATCCACAACTAGGGTTGTGGGAACCATGAGTTATTAATGAAGTATGAATAATAATTAAGCAATTCTTGAATAGTTTTATTGCATGCATTGATAATTCTTTCGCTTAGATATCTTTTTAACAAGTGCACGCATTAGAACTAGCCTTGTTACTACATGCCGGACCAAAGAGGTAATTAACAAGAAAAGAATTATCAACATAGATTTAGTGTGATACTATCTAATAGTCTAGTGTCGATTGGTGCGAGGGTGAAAACTAAGTCATACATCAATGTGATGTCTAATATGAGGTAAAGGTAAGGGTTAGTAAATTATACACACGTAGCCGAACCAAGGTTCGGGGTGAAATTATCTAGATGCAGGTCCAAGCATTTAGAGATACCTAACTTATTACTTTCCATGTAATACACTAGGAAGGAATTGCTATTACTATGATTATGGAGTTTTGAGCTTATAGGGAGCACGTACGCCCTAGTTTCTTTCTCATCTTGATAATAACTGAAGTTTGAATCTTGCTCATTGATTACTTACATAATTTCCTGAATTTGTTTCACAAATGCCCCTATTTTATTACTTGTTTTCAGAAATAAATTGACTAAACGAATACAATCGTCAGTTAAGTTTAAGTCTAAGCCATATTTCTCGTGGGATCGACCCCAACCTACAAGTTGAGTTCTTTACTTGATAACGATCGCTTAAACTTCTTTAGGAAGGTGTAATTTGAGCGTATCAAATTTTGGCGCCGTTACCAGGGAATTTGGCTTTTAGATTAAATTTAACTACATTATTGAACTTTAGTCAAATATTTCCTTATTTTACTTTATCTTTTGTTGTTGTTTCTCTTAGGTTCCTACTCTAGTGTATACCAAGTACACATAGACAAGGTGAACCACTTACTCCTTACAATCCAGAACTGAACTGAACTTTGCAGAGAATGAATAATCAAGGAAATCCAGTTAATCCTTTTGGAGGAGAGTTAGGTGATGGTGTTAGGTTGCAACTTCCGAGGGTTGGTGATGAGAATAATTAGGTTCAAGTTGGGAATTTACTGAGAGGTGCAGCGAGGGTACATGATCACCAGGACCAAGACTGCGTGATAACTATAGGGTCAACTTTAATGTTGCTGAATCTAACGGACCTCTTGTCTTTCTTTCTTTACCTCCGGGGCGTACATTTGTGGTGACTAGAAGTTTGATGCAGATGCTTACTGCGAGGGGCTTGTTTGCTAGTTTGGCATCGGAAGATCCACATGCTCACATAACCAAGCTAAGGAGTGTTTGCAAAAGGTGTGTGAGTCGACCGGACTTGGACATGGATGCCATTAGATTGCGAGTATTTCCTCTATCATTGACCGGCGATGCTGCTGTGTGGTTTAATGAGCTTCCTTATAACTCCATCTACACATGGGGACAACTGACTGATGTGTTCCTAGCAAGATTAGTTCCAGTGTCTAAGAAGCTGAACCACAAAGATAAACTCACCAATTTTGCAGCACTACCTAGAGAGTTTGTGAGTAGTTCTTGGGACAGGTTCACTGCATTCATACGGGGTGTTCCAAATCACCGTATTGATGATGAGTCACTAAAATAATACTTCTATCGGGGTCAGGATGACAATAGTAAGGCAGTGCTTGATACTATCGTTGAAGGTTCATATGGTGAGTGCACTTTTAAGCAGATTGCGAAGAAACTGAAAAAGATTTCCTGAAATAATAAAGCATGGAGCACTAGAAAGTCAGATACTGGGAGAAACACGTTTGCAGTCCAAGCTACAACTAATCAATCTACCGATGATATTCATGAGGAGATGGCTCAGATGACGACTGAACTGGGGTTGGTGTTCAAGCATATGAGTGGAGGTGTTGAAAAGGTAAATACTATGAATTATTTGACTAGAAATCCACCACCGATTAAGGTGTGCTACTATGAGGAGGATGCTTATTTTGTGACTGATCAGACGGGGGGGTTTCCAAACCAACGTCTAATGATCCAACTCGGATAATTGGCGCCAAGGTCAAGAAAACCAAGGTCAGAACTATGGTAACTACAATCGTGACAACAACCGGAATAGCTATGGCAACCAAAATGATAAGGTTGGACCTTATGTCCCTCCACAAAATTAGGAATCTAGCAATAGGGAAGCTAGGTTAGTATGTCACGGATTGAGAATATGATGCAGAAGATGATGAAAAGGTTTGATTCGACTGATAGATAGTGAAGGAGATGCGCATTGAGTTGACCAGAATTGTCCAGTAAGTTGATGCCCATGTAGTGTCAATAAAGCAGCTTGATCAACAGTTTAGTCAGTTGTCTGCTACTGTGAATACATGCCAATCGGGCACACTTCCCAGCAACACCATCCAGAATCCGAAGAATGACGGGCATTGTATGACAATAACGACTCACGGAGGGAAGCATACTATTGACCCTCCTATGCTATCCAATGTAGAAAAAGTGGTAGAAAAAGGTGATGATGAGATTGAGGTGACTGGAAAGTTCAAGAATGCTACAGAGAAGGAAGCAGAGATAACCCAAAAGGTCGTCCCCATGCCTAGACCTCCAACTCCTTTCCCACAGAGGTTAGTACAGAAGGCTAAAAAGGGAAAATACCACAAGTTTATACCTATGTTGAAACAACTTTCCATCAATGTCCCTTTGATAGAAGCTTTGGAGAAAATGCATGGGTATGCAAAGTTCATGAAGGACTTGGTGACCAAAAAGAGGGCATTCAGTTTTGAGAATGATGATAGGCTGCAACATTGTAGTGCCATTTCTACAAGGTCAATGGTACAAAAGAAAGAGGATCCTGGAGATTTCACTTCACCATCAGTAAGATGCACTTTGCGAGAGCTTTGTGTGATTTGGGTGCCAGCATAAACTTGATGCCATTGTCGATTTATAAGAAGTTGGGTTTAGGAGTTCCAAAACCAACTTCGATGCGCTTACTTATGGCTGATAGAACTATGAAAAAGCCTATTGGAGTACTTCAAGATATCATTGTGAAAGTAGGGTCATTCATTTTTCTGACAAACTTTGTTATACTTGATTACGAGGTTGACTTTGAGGTCCCCATCATCTTAGGGAGACCATTCCTTGCTACTGGGCATGCCTTAGTCGATATGGAGAGAGGGCAGATAAAGTTCCGACTGAATAAAGAAGAGGTGACCTTTAACGTTTGTAAGTCTATGAAGAAAGAAAGCAATCTTAAATCGGTATTTGTGGTGAGTCATACTTTCAAAAGAGGTGCTGCAGTGTCTAGTAAGGAGAAATTAGGTGCAGCCTTGCACACAGAGAAGAAACGCAATGCTCAAAAGACAGAAAAACGTAAACTAGCTCTTGGTGAACAATGTTGTTGTATAAATCAATGTTGTGTTGTTTTCCAGGCAGATTCAAGTCCTAGTAGACTGGACCATTCAGAGTGACCCAAGTGTCGCCACATGGAGTGGTTGAGCTCGAGAAAGGAGTGGGACAAGGTTCAAATCCGACCATCGGAGGATAAAAAGCTACATGGGAAATTCAGAGAGTGTAAATGCAGTGATAGAGGCATGGCATCTTGTTGAAGTTTAAATAATAAAGGGGCCTGCATCGTGCCGCGACGTTAAATAAAGCGCTACCTGGGAGGCAACCCAAGATGTACAATCTAGCCAACTATAGGTTTTACTTTTCGATTTAGGAGTTTTCTTTGTTTATTTAAATTTTTGTAACCCTTTAGATAGGTGTTTTAGTATTTTTGTATTACTGTTGGCTAGATATAGCATAGGGTCCGTGTCCAGAAAGTGTCCAGAAAATATAAAAAGAAAGGCCTAACGGTTGCAACATGTGTAGGGATAAAATGCCAAATCTATATAAAAGGACTGGGTAGAGGTCTACGGACCCCATCGATGGTCCGTGGATCAATCCACGGACCGTGAAGGGTGTCCGTAGTTCCCAGGTATGTATCCAAAAAAATTCCAAGTGTTGGAGCTTCTAGCAGCGTGAGCACTACTGAGGGTGCTAGGCTAGATGATATGGGGACTACTGAGGGTGAACCAAGTGTTGTTCTAGCGGGCTCCGGGAAATCGGACAGACCCACTTGTTGATAGTTCGTCGGCGCTAAGCTCCACAGGTTTGCTTCGTCTAATCCATTACTTTTTATTGTTTTTGTGTGCATTGGGGATAATTTCACCTATTTTTGTTGGGGGTAAGGTAAATGGATTGTGAGTGATAGGGTGAAGTCTGAGTAACCCAACTCATAATCCTCTCTTGGGGTTTTCTTGCCTATGTTCTTTTTACCCAAGAGACTGCTTATTTTCTGTTGAATCGGCATGTGTGAGGATTGTATGTGTAGAAGCATGAGAAAGAATGAAGCATGATGGGAAAAAAAACTTTTTGAAAGAAATGATACCCGTTCAATTTTTTTTGTGATATGTGCTAAAATTTGTAGGCTAGAATGAGTTGAATGTGTTGGCTCTGAGTATGACATGATAATGAACCAACTTGATGGCATGACTTAAGCTAAAACTTGAACTGGGTAATCTGATAATCTGATAATGAAACTATGTGCCAAGAGTGTGTGAGAATAGTTGATTGTTCAAATAGTTTTTGTGCCAATCTAGAACTTGTCCGGTTAGTCTTGCTAAGACAATCTACTCTAGAGGCTAGGAAGTGATCATAGGCTCTTGTTTTGATAAATCCACAAATTGCCTAAATCAAGAATCCAACCAAATGAAATAAATGCTCCCTTTGATCCAAATGATTTGAGCCTAAATTAGACCATTTCTTTCTAAACCCTTAACTCACCTTCCCATAATCTACTATGTTGGCCCCGGTACCTCCTTGGACATGTGCACCTCGACGTAGGCCAACAACCTAAGTTGAGGGTGGCTAATGTAAAAAGTAACCTCAATCTTGGCCCTGATCCGACATCGGGTATTGTGCACCTCAACCAATGGAAAATCCATAAGTTTAGGGTGGTTATGAAATAGGAAACCGAAAGAAAAATGGATATGAAAAGAGTTTGATGTTGAAAAGGGAAAAAGAAAAGAGAGGAAAGGATGTGAATTGTTGAAAGCTAAAGAAAAGAATAAAACGCAAGAAAAAGATGAAAGTGAAAAATAAAGAGCTAAAAAGTCTAAAGTCGCATCCATGGTTGAAGAGAATCAAGGGAAAGAAGGTAAAACGATAGGATGTCAAGAATAGGGAAAAAAGAGGTAGAAAGCCTAATGTAATGTAGAGGATGGCAGAAAGTCACTAAAAAGAACCCAAATGTACCACACCTGACCCTGAGCCTACGTTACAAGCCAAGAAAGTCCTATAGTGATCCTAGAACCTAGTTTGGAGAGTCTAAGTAGTGAAAATAAGGGATAGCCTATGGTATTGAGCACTAGTTGTACTTGAAGTTACTTCTGAGTGTGAGTGATGAATGAATCCTTGTACTCAAATTCATATTCATTGTGTGAAAAAGGGATTTCGTTTGAAGTAGGGGCACTAGTTACATTGTTGGAAAGTTGGTACCTTGGGGATAGTAAACAGTGTATGTTGTGTGTTGGTTGGTCGATCTTTGTCATATTTTTATCCGCACAAGTTAGCTTGTTGAGTCTAAGAGAAAAGATTTGCACCCAAAAAGAGAGTCGGAGTAGAGAGCCATGTGATTGCTTGTGCTTGAATTGCTTGCTTCTATACAATTGTCGTTAGAGTCCTAGTGCCTCGCTTGAGGACAAACAACGAATTTTAATAGAGGGTGTTGATATACTGTGAGTTTACAGTATTTTTAATACATTTCACTTAAGAGTTGTGTGTGTCTAGGGCCATTTTGTATTGGTTTTTATGTATTTTTCTCATGTTTGCAGGAAATATGTTCAGATGTGGAAACTGAGAGATGCAGCTGAGGGATGTGCAGAAAAGGGCATCTATGGAGGTGATCAACGGACCGTAGGTCCATTCACGCTCTATAGATGGGTGTCGTAGATGGGCAGGCAAGGCTTGAAGGAAAATCAGCAAATTATTGACCAAGTGTGGAACCATGGTTGCAATCGACGGACCATAGATTGATTTACGGGACCGTACTGCTAATCCGTCAAATGATTCAGAGAGGGGTTCCAGTACCTGATTGTGAAGATTTTAAGTATGGAGCTACGGAGGAGGATCCATGGATCGTAGATCAATCCACTGTCCGTACTGGCGCTCCATCGTTTAGTTAAAAGATTTGAAGATTTTGAAGTTAGAAATTTGCCCAAGTCCTGAGTCACGGAAGGGACCTACAGGCCGTAGATCAATCCACGGTCCGTAAGTCAGTATCATCGATCAAAACCGCGTGCTGAAACATTATTTCCTTATTTCATTTTTATTTTAGTTAGGGCTTATTTTTCTATATATAGGGCATGTAAACCTCGTGTTGGGGGGTGAGACTTTATTACTTTTATTCTAGTTTTTGGCTTTGGAGATTAACTGGCAATTTTAGCAATTCTTGATTCCTAAGTTCGTTTTGAAGATTTTAACTTTGCAATTGCAGTTCGGTTTTTGGATTTCTCCTACTCTAATAGTAAGTTCATGAATTCTTCTTATACAACTATGAATTGTGTTCTTCCTAGCATGAGTAACTAAATCCACAACTAGGGTTGTGGGAACCATGAGTTATTAATGAAGTATGAATAATAATTAAGCAATTCTTGAATAGTGTTATTAAATGCATTGATAATTCTTTCGCTTAGAAATATTTTTAACGAGTGCACGTGTTAGAACTCGCCTTGTTACTACTTGCCGGACCAAGGAGGTAATTAACAAGAAAATAATTATGAACATAGATTTAGTATGATACTATCTAATAGTCTAATGTGGATTGGTGCGAGGGTGAAAACTAAGCCATACATCAATGTGATGTCTAATATAAGGTAAAGGTAAGGGTTAGTAAATTATACACACGTAGCCAGACCAAGGTGCGGGGTGAAATTCTCTAGATGCCGGACCAAGGATTTATAGATACTTAACTTATCACTTTGCATGTAATACACTAGGAAGGGATTGATATTACTAGGATTACGGATTTATAAGCTTATAGGGAACACGTATGCCCTAGTTTCTGTCTCATCTTCATAACAACTGAAGTTTGAATCTTTCTCATTGATTACTTACATAATTTCCTGAATTTGTTTCGCAAATCCCCCCTCCCCAGTTATTACCTATTTTCGGAAATACATTGACTAAACGAATATAATTGTCAGTTAAGTTTAAGTCTAAACCATATTCCTTGTGGGATCGACCCCAACCTACAAGTTGGGTTCTTTACTTGATAACGATCGCTTACGCTTCTTTAGGGAGGTGTAATTTAAGCATATCAGCTCGCCCAATGGACCCTCTTGCCTTGCCACGGGTACGAGGCGACTCGCCAAGTGAACCCTTGGCTCGCCCAAATTTCCACTGAGCTCCAACAATGGGCAGCTTACTAGGCGATCTTGAGGGACCAATGGGCGACTCGCCATGATGGTTGGTGAGCTAAGGCTTAGTTCGCCCTTTGGTCCAATACCTAGGCTAGGAGTGACAGCCCACTAGGCGACCCAAGAACACTTCGGCACATTGCCAAAAGGCTTGGGCGACCATGCTACCAATCGCCAACCTATCCAAAGAGAATCAAGTTTTCCTTCACCCTTCCTTTATAGCCTAGGACCTTACCCGCTTCCTAGGTTTGTCAACCCAATATACCAAGACCTAGGTTAGCCTATAAGGGCACGGGGTGTAAGAAGTGCCTTGAAGTTCAACCATTAAACCCCGCACTTTAAGAACGGGGAGTCAATATACAACCTAAAACCAAACACCAAACTCAGAAGCTCCCACGTTAGGCTCAAATTCACCTATTAGTTTCCATTAGACTCTAGCTTGGTCTTACTAATTTTCCGAGTTGCTACATTAACTCTAAAAATTTTGGGGTGTTACAATATCCCCCCCTTGGTATCATTCGTCCTTGAATGACGGTTGGACTGGGTATGGAAGCTTACTCTTATTAAGGTCTGAGTCTAATGACACACTCTTACTGTATTCAAGCTCAACCTAAATCCTAAGGTTCGGGTTCTATACCTCTTCATCGGGATTCTCATCCCAAGAATATTACTCTTTACCACCACATTAAAGCAACATTGTGCTCATATCAAGAACCACTTAATGTTTAACAACTCCACATTCAAGGTTAGTACTCTAACAACTACATGGACTCCTACTAACCAACTCCTTATGAACCAAATAAGGGCTCTCATTTAACTATTTCTCATAGTAAAACCTCATCCTCATTTATAACCTTATATGGAATTATCACACCATCATCATAACGATAAGATCATTAACCTTCTTCTTTTAACATCACTTCACTAGTAAAAGACCTCTGAAAAGATGTCTCCCATACTCTGTTGGGCTCATTCATATCTTATTCTCAACACTTGACTTGAGTTCTCATCTTATCATCTCCCCCTTAGGTCTAAAGCTAACACTTGAAAGTTATGGACCTATTCCACATTTACAACTCAACTATGCTATCTAGGCACACATAGAAAATCATTAACTTACTTTGAACCTCATTTGATTACATACCATCTCAGTAGACCTCTTAATACTCTTGTGACTTATCCACACTTCTACGCCCTTACCTAAAGGTTAGGGTTCTCACTTGTACCACTCATATTTATTGCAACTAATATTGCAATTCCTCACCTACTCTATGTCAAATCTACCAGATCAAATCCCAAGCCAAACATCATCACCCTCATGTTGCCATTCTTTTGATCATGACACTCATCTCAAATTCAAGCTTAACGTTCATTACTAAACCCAAATATCAATACAATTGCTCGCCTACTATACTATACCTCATTACTTATTCAGTTCTATAACCTTCTAAACATCATGACCCCCTCAAACAAATCATAAGCCTATCTTAGATCTATCACCTCATGAATACTCCCATTCTTCTATTCAACATATGTACTTAGTCTCCTCTAACACGATGGCACATCGACATTAACTCTTTTTTTTGTTAAAAAAATATACTCGATCTCATCATAACTAATAACTATTCCTCTTCCTTCTATCAAGAACTCCCTACAACATTATTATCATTTTTTCTACTTATAAAATAACTCATCACTTATAATTGACTGGGTGCATGATTGCAATAACATAATCTGCCCCATCACTATCTCCCTTTCATAGATCTCTATACATCTGCATACTTTCCTCTAACTCTGGGCACTTTCACTACTAATGGTCATGATCTCGTAACTCATGCTACCTTTTCGGGTGAAAATATTACCCAAGCTCTAAACATACTTCCTCAAAAGGATCTCAGATGAAACAAGGCTTAGGGAAGAGGGTACAACTCGCTTTTAGCTCAAATGCAAGATTCATATGAATATGGGTGCACTCCTTTGAAACTCAACACTTAACTCACTCACGGGCTTCTCCCAAGCCCCTTTGCAGTCTCATGGCTTTCTCAAGATTTTTGCTAAGAGCAACTCATCGATAAAGGACTGTCCTTTCTTTTTAACCATCACTAGTATGAGGGGTAGTCGAATGGACATGAAAACGCACAAGTATGAATAAATCTATATGACATAACTCTATTGCACAATTAAGAGTACAAAGATGAGAAACTTTTCTTAAATGTCTGTAGTCCCTCATTTATATAAGTGGGGCCCTCACAACCATAAACAAGACCCTACTCACAAGGCTTCATAGACACCTTAGGACAGTTGAACTTTGTGCCTCTGATATCAAGTTTTTCACGACCCGAGCCTACACCTTGGACGTGGCCGCCACTCAAGAACCATTGTTGGTCCCCAACCGAACCCTTATCCTGGCTGACTACAAGCGAAAGATTAACTCAAGCATACAAAGTTTATAACTGAATAAAATTCATTGAACTCAAATACAAAGCTTTAACTCAAATGATTAAACTATTAATAAAATTGTTTATTCAACTAGACAAAAATAGGCAACCCAAGTCCTTAAAACATTTAACAAAATAAATGAAATAGACTTCTCAAACTCTACTGTCTATCTATGAAGCCTCTACTATTACAAAAAAATATCGGGACAAGACCCACGGCATCTCAAACTACCAGCGGTAAGATAAAGGTGAAGTCCTCCGGAATGTTACAATGCTCACAAAAGATGATAGGAATATCCCATGATCCCAACGAAATGCATGTTGATGATCTTGAATACCTATATCTGCATCATGAAATGATGCAAGCCAAATGGCTCAGTACATGGAATGTACGAGCATGTAAGGGAAATTCTAAAGCATAAACATAAGCTTGAACTTGTGGAAAAGAAACACACTTACCTCTTGTAAACTCAACTCAACTCAAAGAAACATAACTTAACTCTACCCAACAAAACATAGTTCAACTCAACTCAGAGAAAATAGGGCTCAACTCAATAACAGGATATTCAACTTAGTGCAATAAGGCTCAACTCAATAATGAGATTCTCGACTTTGTGAAATAAGACTAGACTCAATAATGAGAAATAGGGCTTAACTCAACAATAAGATACTCAACTCTGTATACTTAACTCTGGATACTCAACTCAACATAAAGAAATAATAAAAGATGCAACATATGGAAAGCTTTAAAAATAGTAGATAACAACTCAATGTATTGAAGAATACAATAATAACTCAGTTTGTATATAAACATACAATATAAACATATGTATATAAGAATACCAAATATCTCTGTGGGAGTTTCTCTAGCCAACAACCATCACTATGTGCTATGTGATGATACATCGTCTCACCGACGCTACCAAAACTGTCTTATTATACCTTGCCGGGGTGTAGAACCTACTACAAAGTGGATTCACTAGTCTATGCTAAAAGCATGAAGAAATCATTTAAAAAGTATGACCCTTTCTTCCCACGTTGGCTACATGGTTTATTGAAACTTGAGTTATCTCAACTCGTCCCCATATTGGTGCTCAATAATACTCCCAAAATGTAACTAGCTCAAATGTTTTAAAACATAACTTTTTTTGTGGTTTGAGATTATTACTCAAAAGATCTTTCTCTTAAAAGAGATGGTACTCAGAACTGCTCATGAAAATTCTTTCACAAAATTATATTAAAAATCATATTTTAAATATGATCATTGATGACTCGAGAAGTCATACTGCATAAACATTTATAGTATATCTAGATGCCATACTGCTCATACATTGATGGCATACTCGATTATCATACTAATCATATTTTAGAAACCCCCTTTCTCAAAACACATATTTTCTTTCTCAAATCTCAGTTTAAGAACTCAAGTGGTTGCTTTAAAAAGCTTTTCAAAATTCATAACTCAAATCATAGGGTTCATGTGGAATTATGAACATGAACGACTCAATTCAAGGTTTTCAATGACAATACATAGAACTCAATACTTGAAACTCAACAACTCCAGAACTCAAGGACTTCAATGATACTGCTCATTTCAAGAGTGTTCAACACATAGGGTTCATGCAAAATCATGGGAATGAACAACTCAACTCAAGGAATTCATGGTTAACATGTAATAGTTCCATGACTAGGAATATAATCTAGAATGGGTTAGAAACTCAATACTCAAGAATTAGAACTTGAAGATACTACTCCTCTCAAAGATACTCAATTTATGGAGTCCATGCGGAATTTATGGGCATGACTTACTCAACTTAAGGGTCTACATAACTATAAGGAACTTGTGTAAATGACTCTTATCATCCTCATACTTACTTCCTCTAAACTTAGCTCAAATTTATAGTTGATCTCAAAGGCACAATTGAACTCAAAGACTTTCTTGAACTCTACTCTTAAGTCTTTGTTAAATTTGAATGATGAATTCAAGAGTTATGGTTCATGATATGAAGGATCTCGTGATGAAAATGTAGACTCATGAATACATTCTCCTCATTCTTGTACTCACTTGCTTGAGTCTTGAAACAAGTGATTTGAAATTGTAGAAGACATCTCAAAAAGTCTCAAAGGGACTTCCTCAAAATGTTTGAAAGAACTCTCAAGACTTCACTCTTAGCTATACCTTGAATTTGAATTATGAATTTAAGGTTATGATTCATGTTATGAAAGATTTTTAGATGTTTAGAAGTAGTTTAGAGTATTTAGAATCGATAGGGTTTGAAGGTACCCTTTTAAAGAATTCAGACGGCCAAAAAGATGGAGAAGGGGTGGGGGCAGGCGACCCTGGCGAACTGAGTGGCGCAAGGCACCAGCCCTCTACCTACAGAGGTGTGGTTGGGGCGCACTGGCTGGCGCAAGGCGCTAGGCCCCAACCCAGAAAAGCCCCAACGACTTTCTTTGCTCGGTTTCTCACCCTAACTCACCTAGAATCGAACGATTTCATCCCCAATCACTTAGATTCGAATACTCAACCTAAGTACACACTAATCTACTCAAAACAACCCCCAAATTTCAAGGATTTACCTCAATAATTCATCAAAACGCCAACAAATTAAGATTTAGAATGAAACTTCAAGAACTCAACATACTTAAAATCATGGATGAAATTCGTAAAAGAAACTCATGATTGGCGTGTGGGTGAATGAACCCAATACTATGACAACTTACATACCTCTTTGGGTAAAATCCTTGGCAAAAACATCCCGAAGATCGCAAGAATCTTGATCGTCTTGAACTTTCCCTCTTTTCTCCTCTTTTCTCTTTGTTTCTCTTCTTGAATTCTCTTCTAAAACCCTAAGCGTATTTGGATTTATGAAAACTGATTCAATTTAGATTCCCCCTCAAAATATTACTAAAATTCGTTTTAAGTTGATTGGGTAAGGAAAAGACCAAAATACCCTTCCTTAGTTCGAATGGAAAAACCCTATCTAAAGAGGCTGCACTCAAATGATCATATCTCCCTCATCTGAGCTCGAAATTTAGCAAACTCAGTGCCGTTGGAAAGTGGACTCAGAGATCTTTTATTTGACATCGTATGGGTTTCCTGACTCACCCTGTGCTAAAAGTTATGGTTGTTTGAAGTTGACCTAAAACTTACAGGAACCTAGGAATGACTTGAATGAATTTCTCTTTTAGTTCTTTTTGGAACTCAAGGTATTACATCTAGTGACCTTAACACTTAGGAAATTTTAAATTCCTTGGTAAAAACTTACTCACTACGACGGATGGTTCGAGTCTTAGCTCAAAATTTTCTGGGGTGTTTCACACTGCATCAACTACCGCATCATCAACTGCCACAACATCAACTGCCACTTCATCAACTGCATCAACTGCAACTTCATCAACAAGATCACCTGTCACTTTATCAACAACATCAACTGCCACTTCTCAACTCCATCTGTAAGGTATTCATCAATTGCAACAAAGTCTTCATCAACTATTGTAATGTTCATATGTACTGTATTACTTTGAAAACATATTTAGGAATAAATTACTTGATATATATACTAATTTACCTTTCTCTTGTTTTTTTTTTATTCTTTTCAATTCTCCTTAATTTTTCATCCCGTACATAAGCAACAACTTCCACCATTGATTGCTCAAGTGAATAAACATGTTCACTCAGATTTTCTAAATTTCCATCATTAGAAGTATTCGGTACATTATTTTGTGTACTAGAAACATAATTCACACAAGGTTTGATAATATTGTGATCACCCAAGTATTTATCATCCACGCTCTCTACTCCTGCAGTGAGGACGGTCACACCTTTCAATTGGACCTTCAAGACATCGATGACCACGTCCTTCACTTCATCTGTATATGGCTTAAATGTTGTCATGTAAATTTGTTCCATCTCATGGACAGTAGGGGGTGAGGTATGGGTGCATAATTTAAATATATATATATTACACAATGTTCACTAATTTAAAAAAAATATTAGATAATAACAAATAAATGTATACGTTCGTACTT
This sequence comes from Solanum chiquidenum, assembly GCA_029582725.1. NCBI lineage: Eukaryota > Viridiplantae > Streptophyta > Magnoliopsida > Solanales > Solanaceae > Solanum > Solanum chiquidenum. The sequence goes on from JAJOOS010000323.1 coordinate 18,407, forward strand.
TTTCCTTTGTACTTAAATGGATCACCTTCAACTATAATATCTCTCTTTGATGTGTACCATCTAAGTAAACAGAGACTGGGCAGTTGAGTATCCAAGGACTTCCGACATACTTTCCAAGATATGAAAAAGCCTCATATATCCAAACCTGAAATCCACAGAACAACAAGCAAATAAATAGAGTCTATGAAGTACTACACAAATAAATAAGAGTATATCATAAATCGACTAAATGGTTGATAATAAGTATCAGAAATACCCAGGGAAAGCAATACAGAGAATAAGATGCATTCTTCTTTTCATTATACATTTCACCCTGCTTCTTCAAACTAATTTGATTCTTCAAATAGGTCAATGTTAAATCAAAAGACTCTTTTGCCCATGGATAACTTTTGAAGAAATCCAAATCATCTACCATCTTAATGTGGTTTGAATCTACTATCTTAGGCCGATAATGAGCCAGCAATATCGAGTGGACGACCCAAACTAAAGAGCACTTCAATTTCTCATCCTTATTTAATTTGTTACCCTTAATTAATCTCATCAACTTTGCACCAGTTATGTTCTTGTTCCTTGTCACCTTGAAATGCAAATTCTCACCTTTCCTAAGGACTTTGTTCAATTTTGATTCATGGAGGTATGCTGAGCAATTCAGCCCCGTAATCAATGCAAAAAAATTTAAGCAAAAACATGCAGGCTTATCATTACACACAAAATAAAATTTCATGCAACACTTTGTCATTTCTCACACGTCGCAACAACATATAATGGACAATTTGTCCATTGAACTTAAAATAATCCGGAATATGGCTCAAATGTCCAAAGCAAGTAACCTTAAATTCATTATAAGGTTTTTGTTCAACCAGAATTTTTCTGAAGTCACGATAAACTGTCAGCCTTGATCTTACAGAGATCGTTGCTGGAAACAATCCTACCTCATTTAACCATGTCGCTAGGTCATACAACTCACCAAAGATATCTTTTGCACAAATTGGTAAGGATAGGGGATCTTCCTCATCTCGACTAGTTCTCTACTACTCTCCTCCCCATCACTACTCTCAACATTATCACTAGCATCAGCAATACTGTCCTGTTAGTTGTCAATCTTCGTCATTGTTTTTGTTTCTGAATCAAACTCGAGTTCTTTGACAATAATTTTTTTCTTTTTACAAGTTTTCAAAACTTCTTCAGTCTTTCGTTTTTTAATTCTAAGAGCAATAGGAGCACATGGTTTAGTGTTTCCACCTCTAGTTTTAGCCATACTTTATAATCTACAAGCAAAAACATATTTATCGACCACTAATTTATTAACATAAATGGAGTAATGCTCAAATAAAACATGCAAAATAAATAGCAGTTCCAATAGAAATTAATAATGCAATAAACAGAAACACCATTAAAGTCGATTAATGTTCAGTAAAATTTCAAAATCAATAGGCAATATAAACATAAAAAAAAACTAAAAAATATAAGCAACCAAATAGGGATAAATATTTCTATCCAAAGAAAAATGTCATTAGATACAACAAATATTCACTGAATACGGCGAAAAAACATCATCCCAAACAAGAACATGAAGAAAAACAGTCTAGAAAAAGGGGTCATTAAATCATTCCACTATTATAAGAAAATAAACAACCAAATACGGCTAAAAATTACCTAAAAAACACCATTACAGAAGGTTCAACTTACCAAAGATGAAAGCTTTGAACTTGGGGAAGAAGATTGAAAAAAACATATGACAATTTGAGAGGGGTTTAGGACGATGAAAAGGTTGAATAAGTTAATGGAAGAGAAGTGTATGGGGAAGAGTAGAATATGAATACACTGATTTCATCTTTCAAGAATAGAAGATGTTCTTGGAAGATGAAAAGCCCTTGCACTTGGAGAAGAACAAACGTCGGATAGAGATTCAGAAAATGTGCCTCGATTTTCATCAAATAATAATCTATATCTTCTATCTATACTATCTTAAAAGCATGAACTCCCTAACTTGAATGTTAAATTACTATAATATCCCAATTTAAAACACCAAATTTAGTATATATTATATATATTATATTTACTTATTCATTTGATCTATAGTTTATTAAAAGCTGGCAACTTTTTGCATTAATGTGTAGTGACTTTTCCGAAGGATTGTGACTTTTTATAGAGTTGTGACTTTTTTGATGAGTTGTGACATTTTCAAAAAGTTGTGATCTGCCTGAAGGGTTGTGACTTATCTGATAAGGCACGATAAGTACTTTTTGTTACTATCCTTTGTTATCAATATATAGAGAGGTTTTCTCACACTTTCAAACTTCAAATTTTGTAATTTTTCTATTATTATTCTTAACACAAGGAAAATTGTGAGAGTTATTCATTTATATAATTACAATATTTTTTTGTTGGTAAAATAGACAGATAAAAAAAGATAGTTGTAACAAGGGAAATGGAATAACTTAACTTCAAACGAGAGGATTATCTAGATATTTAATATGTACTTATTTTCATAGCCATCAATATACCTTTTTAGCAACTTCTACTTGACAAGGAGTTCAATGATTTTCTACTGCATAAACTACAACTTATTGTTCAAGCTATTTAAGTCTAAGACTGTGGGAGAATAAAGATTTGATCAAAAACTTGTTTGAAGAGTCTAAACTAGATTTAATAGGTACTCCTCTGTTTCAAATTTATTTATTGTACTTTTATTTTTTTTCAGTTTAATATAGAATGATCTTTTTTCTTGGGGTGTGGGGGCACATATTTAAGAGGAACTTTCACAAATAGCCACTATAATAAACTTAATTATGCTCCATAGCTATAGTTTGCATATTTACGGGTTGTAGCTATAGTTTAAGCTGCCTCATTTGTATAATTTGTGGATTTGTATAATTCACAGGTTTGTATAATTCGCGGGTACATTTGTATAATTCAATTATTTTTGTATAAATTCGAAATAACGAATTTATACAATTACAAACATCAGAAGTGCAAATAGTTATACAAATTATATTATACAACTTCTGAATTATACAAAAGTTATACAAATTATATTATACAAATTCTGAATTATACAAAAGTTATACAAATTTTGAATTATACAAATGCGTGAATTATACAAAACTAAAAAGTTGAGCTGTATAATTATAGCTAAAAGTAAGCCGTGAATTGTAATTAAAGTAAACTATAATTATATTAAGTAATTAACTAGTATATGTTTGCTTATACGCGTAATTTTCCCCATATTTAATACCACAAAGTTAAAAGACATTTTTATATACTCCACATATCCTTAGATTAAAAGTCTTCTTTATATTTCAAATTTCATGTCATATTTAAATTAGACAAATCTATATCCTTTTGTTGTCTATAAATCGAGAGGTTTTTTCCCACTTTTAAACTAAATTTTTTTGTAAGTTCTTCTTAAAACATGGAATATTGTGAGAGTTGTTCAATTATGCCATTACAATTTTTTGTGTGGGTTAACTAGGCATATCAACAATAATTGATGCAAGAGAATAGAATAACTCAAAGCGAGAAGAAAACCTATATAATTAATATGTACTCATTTTTATAGCCATAAATGTACTTTTGTAATAACTTCTTGTAACATCTCGCAAATTGAAGAAACTAGAAATAGCTAGAATTAGAAAGAGTGATTTTTGGAAATAATAAAAATCTGGAAAATTGGTTAAGTTTGAGTTTTTGTCAACTTCAAATGGACATAACTCCTAGCTCAGGATGAGTTAGGTGTACTTCCAGATATGGTTGGAAATACCTTGGAATAATCTTTCCAACGTCGCCAAGTTTGCACGATTCCGAGTTCGTATGAGTGAGATATGCCCTTTGGAAGTTGGGTTGTTTGATTAAAGAAAGTCTAATCCGGATTTTGAAGGGGTAGTTTTGTCTTTTCCTTGCCCAATTATTTTATTTCGTTTTTGGTAATTAAGTTATGGTCTAAAATAAATTAGATTAGTTTACGCTTTTATCAAAATACGCTAGGGATTGGAAAAGGGAGAAAAGAAGAGGAGAAAGGAGAAGAGGAGAAAGATTCATCAAGATCGTCAAGTTTAGCTTGTGCATTTCATCGGAGGTGATCCCTACAAGGTATGTGAGGTCACATAGCTTTGGGTTAGTTCACCCACGCATCAATTATGATTTATTTCAGTGAATTTAAGTTCTTGATAGCTTAGAAATTGAGTTCTTGATGGGTTTGTTGAAGTTCTATTGAATTCTTGATTCATTGAAATTATTGAGAAGTTGTTTATCTGAATCCATGATTTTAGGTCTGATTTTGAGTAGAAACTGATGTACTTTGAACATATAATTGATTCTAAGTGTTTGGGAAGAGAACCTATAGTGTTTAGAGGTGGAAAACAAAGAAGAAATTTCGTCGGTCGAAATTTAGCAGTGCCTCCACGTCGCGGAGCTAGTCCCCAGTTTTGGGAAAAATTGTTTCGCGGAGCGGAGCGGTCATAGACCGTTCTTCCTCAAAAAGTATTTTTGCATCCAAAAATTAATTATGTCTCCGCGTCGCGGACCCACTCTTAAATATTAATTTTGGTCTTTTCGGATGTTTAGCTATCTAAAATAATTCCTAAACATCATGAGATCTTTCCTATCACAAATCACGATTCTTGAATCCATAAATTCAATTTAAGGAAAGTTAAGAGTCATGTCAAGAGAAGTCAAGAGTCAAGTTAAGAGAAGTTCATAAAGTTTTCCAAAAGTCTTTTACAAATTTTTTAATTTTGTCTAAAGACTTAAGTTTTGAGTTCAGTAAATAGTAAAGTTGAAGTGCATTTCTTCAAAAGTATATGGGGACTATGTATTCCCAAAGGGTTTAAAATGTTTTCACATTTAAACAAGAAAGGAAACCTCGATTTAGAAAGAGCCTTTGTACTAGTTTTCAGAGAAGAGTAATCGCTTTCTAAATAAAGCAAGAGAGGAAACTTTGATTTCCAAGATAGCCTTTGAGCTATGTTTTTGAGCACTAATCTCAAATCACAGAAACAAGTATGTTTTTAAACATAAGAGTTAATAATATTATATTTTGGGAGTAGTATTGAGCACCGATATGGGAGAGCGTTTAGAGAACTCTGATCCCCCATAAACCAGTAGCCATCATGGGTAGAAAAGGGTCATACTTTTTAAATGATTCCTTTAATACTTTTTAGCATAGACTAGTGGATCCACTTAGTAGTTCAGGTCTTATAACTGTGGCAAGGTATAGGATGCTCTGGAATCGTGAGGGAAATCGTTGTATCATCACAATAGCTCTTATGTGATGTTTGTCGGTTAGAGAAATTCCCACAATAGTATTTTGTATTTTTATATACAAAATTAGTTATTGTATTTTATATATACAAGCAGAGTTCATATTGTATCTTTGCATACATACAAAGTTAATATTGTATTTCTAAATACATAGAGTTTACATCATGTTTTAAACAACTTTTCTTTATATTGCACTTGTTTTAAACTACTTTCTATTGAAATGAGTTCAGTCGTGTTGAGTTGAGTTGAGCCAGGTAAGTTATTCAATTTCTTTCAGATTCCTTTCAAGCCGATGTTATGTTTAGCATTCCAACTCGCATACTCATACATTCAATGTACTGATGCCTGTTGACCTGCATCGTATTTATGATGCAGACGCAGGTAACCAAGATCAGCATCCAGTGCATCGTTGATCAGGTTCAGAGTAAGTTGGTGAGCCTCCTTGCTTTTCGAATAGCTCTTTTTTTATTTGCTTCAGTAGTTTTCAGTTGTTAGGATGATCAGGGGTCTTGTCCCAACATCCATCTCAGTTATTAGAGGCTTCATAGATAGACAGTCAGTCAGATGTTAGTCCATTCATCATTATTTTGTGATTGACTTATGTTCAGATTTAAGTTGCAATTTTGGCTAAGTTAAATGTTTATTTTAAAACATTATGAGTTCAATTTGAGACAGTTAAGTTATTTAGCATGTGAATCCTTTTTCTTAATTCTTAAAGTGTTCTGCTGAATAAGTAAGTCAGGCGAAGGGTTCACTTGGGGCCATCAATGGTGTTCGAGTGCCGGCTACGTATAGGGTGTAGGCTCGGGGCGTGACAAATTTGATATCAGAGCACCCAGTTCAAGAGTCCTAGGAAGTTTATAAAGTCGTGTCTGTAGAATCCTAGTTATCGATTTGAAGCGCGCCATATGTATAATTAGGAGGCTTCAACATTTAGGAAATTCCTTCTTCTTTCATACTCATTTCGTGCGATAGAGTTCATCTCTATACAGTTTCTTTCTAACTTGTGATTATGTGTAACCGATTGTGAGTTGGACTGTTTCGAGAGTGCTTTCAAGAGGCATTTCTTTCCTCGTGAGCTAAGAGAAGCAAAGATATGGTTGCTGACATGAGGAGCATCATGAGTTTATTCGTTGTTGGGTGGACTCGTCTGTCAAGTAAGGAAAGTAAGGCATCCATGCTAATAGGTTACATGGGCATAGCAAGGCTGATGATCCATGTGCAACAAGTTGAGGAGGACCAGCTAAAGGATAGAGACGAGTTTAAGAATACGAGAGCTAAGACATTAGGGAATGAGTCTGTGCAGCAAAAGAGTAATGTGAACCGATCTTCTTTCCAACTTAAGCATAAAGGATATGCTCCATCATCTGCTAGTGCACCTACACCAAGGAATCAGTGTGTGTACAATAGTCACAATTTCCAGAATTTCAGAGCTAGACTTGTGAATTCGCAAGGTAGTAAGGAATAAGGGGATACTAAGACTCCTGCATGTGGTAAGTATGGTAGGAACCACTCAGGGATCTGTCGTGATGGCTCCACTGGTTGCTTCAATTGTGGCCAGAACGGTCATTTTATGAGAGAGTGTCCTAAGAGTAGACAGAGTAATGGTAATGAGGGCAATAAAGCCCAGTCTTCTTCAGTTGCTCCACCAGACAGAGCTGCATCTAGATGAGCGACTTCAAGGGTAGGCGGAGAAAGAAACCTTCTTTATGCTATCACTAGTCGCCAAGAGTATGAGGATTCGCCAGATGTTGTCACTGGTATGATCCAAGTCTTTGACTTTACTGTTTATACTTTGCTAGACCCAGGAGCGAGTTTATGTTTTGTAACTCCATATGTTTCTATGAATTTTGATGTTATTCCTGAGCAACTTAGTGAACCATTCAGTGTTTCTACACCTGTTGGTGAGTCCATTCTAGCAGAAAGAGTCTATCGTGATTGTCCCATTTCCGTCAATCACAAGAGTACTATGGATGATTTAGTTGAGTTAGACATGGTAGATTTTGATGTCATTCTTGGTATGGACGGGCTTCATGCCTGTTATCCCACAGTTGATTGTAGAACTCGAGTAGTCAAATTTCAGTTTCCAATTGAGCCAGTCTTAGAGTGGAAAAGTAGTTCAGTAGTGCGTAAGGGTCATTTTATTCCATACCTTAAGGCGAGGAAGTTAGTTTCTAAGGGGTGTGTCTATCACTTAGTTCTAGTTAATGACTCTAGTGTTGAGATACCGCTTATTCAATCAGTTTCAGTAGTAAGAGAGTTTCCAGAAGTCTTTCCAGATGATCTACCCGGAGTCCCTCTTGAGAGAGAAATAGACTTCGGTATAGACCTTCTTCTAGATATTGTCCTATATCTATTCCTCCATATAGAATGGCACAAGTAGAGTTAAAAGAGTTGAAGGATCAGTTAAATGATCTCTTAGATAAGGGCTTTATTCGACCAAGTGTCTCACCTTGGGGCATTCTGGTCTTGTTTGTGAGAAAGAAGGATGGTTCCCGGAGGATGTGTATAGATTGTCGTTAGTTAAACAAGGTTACCATCAAGAATAAGTATCCTCTTCCAAGAATTGATGATCTTTTCGATCAGCTTCAGGGTTCTTCATGTTTTTTTGAAATTAGACCTCAGGTCAGGTTACCATCAATTGAAAGTAAGGGAAGTGATATTCCAAAGACAATATTCAGGACCTGTTATAGTCATTATGAGTTTCTGGTCATGTCATTCGGTTTAACTAATGCCCATCAGCATTCATGGACCTTATGAATAGAGTCTTCAAACCTTATTTAGATACGTTTGTTATCGTCTTCATTAATGACATACTAATCTATTCAAGGAATGAAGAATATCATGCTAGCCATCTCAGAATAGTTCTTCAGACTTTGAAATATAAGGAGTTGTATGCCAAGTTCTCTAAGTGCGAGTTTTGGCTTGAGTCTGTGGCATTCTTGGGCCACATAGTTTATGGTGATGGAATTAAAGTTGATACCCAAAAGATAAAGGCAGTGTTGAATTGGCCAAGACCCACATCTCCAACTGATATTAGGAGTTTCTTGGGTTTGGCTGGCTATTATAGAAGGTTTGTAGAGAGGTTCTCGTCTATCTCGCCTCCTTTGACCAAGTTGACTCAGAAGGTAGTGAAGTTTCAATAGTCTGAAGCTTGTGAGAAAAGCTTTCAGGAATTGAAAAAGAGGTTGACTACTATCCAGTGTTGACCTTACCGAAAGGTACTCAAGGTTTTGTGGTGTATTGTGATGCATCTAGAGTTGGCTTGGGTTGTGTATTAATGCAAAATGGCAGAATTATAGCTTATGCCTCCAGACAGTTGAAAGTTCATGAGAAGAATTACCCAACCCATCACTTAAAGTTGGTTGCTATAGATTTCGCTTTGAAGATATGGCGTCATTATTTGTATGGTGTTCATGTGGATGTGTTCCCCGATCACAAGAGCCTTCAGTATATATTTACTCAGAAAGAGCTCAATCTCAGACAGATGAGGTGATTAGAATTACTCAAGGATTATGACATGAGTAGGTAAGGCTAATGTTGTTGCCAATGCCTTAAGCATGCTGTCTATGGGTAGTACCGCCCATGTTGAGGAAGATAAGAAAGAGTTAGCAAAAGAGGTGCATAGACTTGCACGACTAGGAGTTCGACTAATGGATTCCATAGAAGTACAAGTAGTGGTGATTAATGGGGCTGAATCATAACTAGTGTCAGAAGTAAAAGAGAAGCACGACCAAGACAAGTGTTCATAAGCAAAAAGTGATGGCTTTTGAACAAGGGGGAGATGGTGTTTTGAGGTATCAAGGTAGGTTGTGTGATTGATTTCAAGGGTAATTGGGATGACCACCTACCTCTCATTGAGTTTTCTTACAACAATAGTTACCACTCTAGCATCCAGCTCGCTCCTTATGAAGCTCTTTATGGGAGAAGATGTAGATCTCCTATTGGATGGTTTGAAGTTGGTGAAGCAGGGTTGATAGGACCAGACTTAGTTCATCAAGTTATGGGGAAAGTGAAAGTTATTCAAGAGAGATTGAAAACAGCCCAGAGTCGTCAGAAATCCTACACTAATGTTAAGAGAAGGGAGTTAGAGTTTGAAGTAGATGATTGGGTATACTTGAAAGTTTCACCCATGAAAAGTGTTATGAGATTTGGTAAGAAGGGGAAGCTTAGTCCCCGGTATATTGGCCCTTACAGAATATCAAAAAAGGTAGCTAATGTAGCTTATGAGTTGGAGCTACCATAAGAGTTAGCCGCGGTTCATCCAGTTTTGCACATCTCCATGTTGAAGAACTTCATGGGCGATCCTTCATTGATCATACCAACTGAAGGTATTGAGATCAAGGATAACTTATCTTATGAAGAGATTCCTGTTCAGATTCTAGATCGCCAACTTCACAAGTTGAGAACAAAAGAGGTAACATCAGTCAAAGTTCTTTGGAGGAACCAGTGTGTTAAGGAAGCTACTTGGAAGCTGAGGAAGATATGAAGAAGAGATATCCACATCTCTTCAAATCCATAGAAATTCCATATCAAGGTACTAATTCTCTTCTTAGTACTCTTTTAAGTTATAAGTTGGCATGTTGTATTTGCATTGCTTGATGGGTGTTGAACTGAATGTTAGATATTACACCCTTAGCCTAGTAAGAGTAATCTCATTCGAGGACGAATGTTCCCAAGGGGGATTTATTGTAACATCTCGCAAATTGAAGGAACTAGAAAGAGCTAGAATAAGAAAGAGTGATTTTTGGAAATAATAAAAATCTGGAAAATTGGTTAAGTTAAGTTTGAGTTTTTGGTCAACTTCAAATTGACATAACTCCTAGCTCAGGATGATTTAGATGTACTTCCAGGTATGGTTGAAAATTCCTTGGAATAATCTTTCAAACACCGCCAAGTTTGCGCGATTCTGAGTTCGTATGAGTGAGATATTCCCTTTGGAAGTTGGGTTGTTTGATTAAGGAAAGTCTAATCCGGATTTTGAAGGGGTAGCTTTGTCATTTCCTTGCCCAATTATTTTATTTCGTTTTTGGTAATTAAGTTAGGGTCTAAACTGAATTAGATCAGTTTATGCTTTTACCAAAATACGATAGGGCTTGGAAAAGAGAGAAAAGAAGAGGAGAAAGGAGAAGAGGAGCAAGATTCATCAAGATCGTCAAGTTTAGCTTGTGGATTTCATCGAGGGTTGTCCCTACAAGGTATGTGAGATTAAATAGAGTTGGGTTAGTTCACCCATGTGCCAATTATTATTTATTTCAGCAAATTTAAGTTCTTGAAAGCTTAGAAATTGAGTTCTTCATGGGTTTGTTGAAGTTCTATTAAATTCTTGATTCGTTGAAATTATTGAGAAGTTGTTTGATCTGAATCCATGATTTTAGGTCTGATTTTGAGTATAACCTGATGTACTTTGAACATATAATCGATTCTAAGTGTTTGGGGAAAGAACCCATTGAGTTTAGAGGGTTTAGCGCTGGAAAACGAAGAAGAAATTTCATCGGTCAAAATTTAGCAGTGCCTCTGCATCGCGGAGCTAGTCCCCAATTTTGGAAAAATTCATTTTGCGTCGCGGAGCAGTCACGGACCGTTCTGCCTCAAAAAGTATTTTCGCAACCAAAAATTAATTATGTCTCCGCGTCGCGAACCCACTGTCAAATATTGATTTTGGTCTTTCTCATGTTTAGCTATCTAAAATCATTCCTAAACATCATGAGATCTTTCCTATCACAAATCACGATCCTTGAATCCATAAATTCAATTCAAGGAAAGTTAAGAGTCAAGTCAAGAGTAGTCAAGAGTCAAGTTAAGAGAAGTTCATAAAGTTTTTCAAAAGTCTTTTACAAACGTTTTAACTTTGTTTAAAGACTTAAGTTTTGAGTTCAGTAAAGAGTAAAGTTAAAGTGCATTTCTTCAAAAGTATATGGGAAATATGTATTCCCAAAGGGTTTAAAATGTTTTCACATTTAAACAAGAAAGGAAACCTCAATTTCCAAAGAGCCTTTGTGCTAGTTTTCAGAGAAGAGTAATTGCTTTTTAAATGAAGCAAGAGAGGAAACTTAGATTTCCAAGATAGCCTTTGAGCTATGTTTTTGAGCACTAATCTCAAATCACAGAAATAAGTATGTTTTTAAACATAAGAGCTAATAATATTATATTTTGGGCACCGATATGGGGGAGCGTTCAGAGAACCCCAATACCCCATAAACCATGTAGCTTTCATAGGTAGAAAAGGGTCATACTTTTTAGATGATTCCTTTATTGTTTTTTAGCACAGACTAGTGGATCCACTTAGTTGTTCAGATCCTATACCTGTGACAAGGTATAATATGCTCTGGCAGCGTGAGGAAAATCGTTGTATCATCACAATAGCTCTTACGTGATGGTTGTCGGTTAGAGAAACTTCCACAACAATATATTGTATTTTTATATACAACAGAAGTTATTGTATTTTATATATACAAATAGAGTTCATCTTGTATCTTTTCATACATACATAGTTATTATTGTATTTCTAAATACACAGAGTTTACATCATGTTTTAAACAGTTTTTCTTTATATTGCACTTGTTTTGAATTGCTTTATATTGAAATAAGTTCAGTCATGTTGAGTTGAGTTGAGCCAGGTAAGTTCTTCAGTTTCTTTCAGATTCTTTTCAAGCCGATGTTATGTTTAGCATTCTAACTCGCATACTCGTACATTCAATGTATTGATGCTAGTTGTCCTGCATCGTATTTATGATGCAGATGCAGGTAACCAGGATCAACATCCAGTGCATCATTGATCAGGTTGAGAACTCAGAGTCAGTTGGTGAGCCTCCTTGCTTTCCGGAGAGCTCCTTTTTTATTTTCTTCAGTAGTTTTCAGTTGTTAGGATGATCAGGGGTCTTGTCCCGACATCCATCTCAGTGATTAGAGGCTTCATAGATAGACAGTCAGTCAGATGTTAGTCCATTCATCATTATTTTGTTATTGACTTGTGTTCAAATTTGAGTTACCATTTTGGCTAATTTAAATGTTTATTTTTAAAACATTATGATTTCAGTTTGAGACAGTTGATTTATTTAGCATGTGAATCATTTTTCTTAATGCTTAAAGATTTTTGTTGAGTAAGTAAGCCAGGCCAAGAGTTCGCTTGGGGTCATCAATGGTCTTCGAGTGCCGGCCACGTCCAAGGTGTAGGCTCGGGGCGTGACACTTCTACTCGACAAGAAGTTCAATGACTTTCTATTGCACGAAACTACAACTTGGTGTTCAAGCCGTGTAAGTCTCGAACGGTTGGAGAAAAAGGATTTGATCAACAACTTGTTTAAAGAGTCCAAACAGACTTAATAGGCAATATAATATAATATAATTTAATTGAATATAATATAATATAATATCAATAAATATAATATAAAATATAGAAGATATACTAGATTGGGTGTTCAAGAAGAAGAAGAACAAATAAAACTTAAAAAAAATTGTAGTTAAAAAGTTTGAGGAAACACCAACAAAGGGTAGTGTACGAAAAAAATACTTATTGTGCCTTATCAAAAAAGAAAGTCACAACCCTTTAGAAAAGTCACAAATCATCAAAGAGGTCACAACTAATAGGAAAAATCATAACTCTTTGGAAACGTCAAAACCCTTGGAAAAAGCAACAACTCTTCGTAAAAGTTGCAACCTTTTAGAAAAGTCACAACCCTTCAAAAAGGTCACAACTCACTAGAAAAGTTTTAACTCTTTGAAAAAAGTAATGCACTATGGGGCAGGGAAGAGAAAGTATATTTAAGAGGTGTAAGTAAGAGATATTAAGACTGACTAACTTTTAGTAGTAATCATAAGAAAGTTTATATCCACTATAAATATGAACTTATACTTATTCATTCATTTTATAATTGCTTAGTTAATTTTTTTATGCAATAATCACTACAAGAAATATGTGAATTACATGGGGATTTTCCTGAGAATTAGTATGAAAATTTGTAGGAAAATAAGTTTCCTACGAATTTTCATACTAATCCCCAGGAAAATCCCCATGTAATTCACATTGATTTTGTAGTGAATATTCACATTATTTTTAAAAATAGTGTAGTATATTATTTGATATTCACGTGCAACACACGTGCGCCAAAATTAGTATTTTAAAAATGTATTGAGATTATAATATATTTTTGTAAACTTATATCTTTTCCCCAAGTTTTAAAAATAATAAATAAGCCCATGATCCCACATTCATAAATATACTCCAAGTTTTGAAAAGGTCAAAGAGACCCATGACCCCACACTTTTTCCTTTTTAAAAAGTCCAGCCCTAGAAAATAAAGCAAATTAATAATAAACTAAGTGGGTATAGAGTAAAATGAGTTATAAAGGTGGGTACAATACCAAATCTTCTCAAGTTTCTATTGGACAACACTTTTATTTATAAACACCTTATCGATGATTGAGAAATCATATTTCTAGCAGCACCTCGCACAACTAGGAAAAATCTCTCTTTAGGACAAAATGCTTGGTGTATTTCTTATTAAAATGAGCCTTATTGTCTTATATAATTGCATCATCTTTGTTAATTTCCACTCCAATGCCTCTCAAGAGGTCTCCAAAATTGTCAACGACGCACATCTTCTAAATTATCGAGTGCTATTAGTTTCTTCCCAAAATTTAAGTGCAATGATCAGTTATATATATGAGCAGTCAATTCCAACCTTCGGTTAGCGATGCATTGCAGAAGTTTAGACCAAGAATCGAACAATTGGAGCAAATCTTTTTTTTTGCACTAAAGCATAAAAGAAGAATCCCAACTTCTTGTGCGCTACTGTTCATGAAGATGAAGAAACCAATCTACAGTATATGGAGATTTGGGGGAAGTCATGTGCTTAGCACATGTATTTGTTTCTATTAGTTTTTTAACCGTAGTTAACAATAAGGATGTTTTATGCAAGTTTTGTGATAGTTAAAGAATGTTTTTTGTTTACAATTATACCATAAGGATGTGCTCTAAGTTTGGTTTAGATGATTTTAGCCTAAAACTCTATATAGATGGTAATGACGGTACATAATTTCCTATTCTCTTCAATTGATCACTATCATCTTGACCCTTAGTGTTCATCCGTTTATTGTCAAGGTAATAATATAGGAAATTTAATTTAATTTTAATAAGGAAAATTAAACAAATCAAAATAATTGGATATTTTTAGAGAAAAGGAGATGGACAAATATTATTAAAAGAGATAAAAAAAAAAATTAGACCATAAAGAGGTGCCAATCATTATGAAATGATATGTAATATGATAATTAAGAGAAATTTTATTTTTACTTAAATAATAATAATAATAATAATGATAATAATAATAATAATATGATATGTGATATGATATTTAATAGAAGTTTTTTTTGTTTTTATGGGAATGATATTATTTAATTAGATATTTAATTAAATGTTTGATTTAATATAGGGGTAAAATGATAATCCAATTTTGAGGTTAGGATTTTTTCACTTTTAATAATATATGATATGATATGATTATTATTATGGAGCGGATATCATGTCGGTACGGTACATAGATGAACGTTGTACCCTTCAGGTCATGACTAGTGGACATAAATAAGACCATGAACATGTGTGTACACTTTACTATTGTTGTGTGAGTTCATGATGCATTTGGGTTATTGGAAAAGTTAGTTCCGTTTTCTACAATGTATGCTTTTTAACTGGTTCATACTGGAAGAATGGAATCGTGTGACCTATTATTCATATGGTTTATCTTGTGGTGGTAATACGTGCTAACTATAAGTTGGTTTATGTGATGAAGCTTGGTCTACTTGTTGTTTGACTAGCGTGTTGCATGTTTCTAATTTAAGTCCGCGTATGATGCCTCTCAGTACATAATGGTTTTTACTAATTAATGTGACCTTGTACTCTCTTTTTTGTTTAGTACAGATTGTGTTACGAATATTCTTTCGAGACCCAACTCTAGCATCATCAGCAAATTTTGATCCAAGGATGAGCGCTCCATTTTTAGACTACTTCTTTTCTATATTCTGGACAATGAGACACTTTATTTATCTAGGTGCTGGACCTTCAATTATACTTGTTTAGTTCGAAGTTCTAGTACGATATTTTTCAATTCTTGGGAAGTTGTTTAAATGTTCATTAAATTCCACATTGGACTTCAACCTTTGTTTATAAATACTCGGTTGGATTTAAATATTATTTTATTTCTGAATGGTCTTAAATCATCTAAGTATTGGATTCGATGGTTCTCCCACAGGAGAGACTAGGATTCTTATTTCCCTATAATTTCAGGAGTTTCAACCCTAACCGAAATGTATATATTAGGCTTATTATTATATAAAAAAAAACCTACTAGTATATATACACACAGTAAATAGGTCTAGTACAATACACAGAGAGTTGTCATGGAGTTACCTTTAGAAACTACTAGGCATAGAAAGACAAGTGTTGTGCTATTCTATCAAAATCATCATTTCCATTAGTTAAAGACGAATCCTCCTACAATGAATTCACCAAAGAACAATTCTATTAATGTCTTTTTATCGAAAAATATTCAAGTGACAGTAATTTTCTAAAGGCAGCTATCGCTAGACAAGTGTTGTTGGATTTCTGGGATAATTATGGATTTTGACAGAATTACCGGTGCTTGGATAAAGAAATTCCTTCCTCCTATTTATTTTAAAATAATCTAAATACTTTGGCAAAATGACATGTTTGAGTATACCACAGCAATTATTGAAAACACAAAGAATTTAAGTTATGGTGTCTATAACTTGTCTTCCAAACAAGATATGTTCAATCACTTTATGCATCAAAATCTTATTTGATTAACACTAAGATGCTCATGATCAAATATTAATGGATTACGAAGTGAATTTATTATTTAATTTATTTTATATGTGCATACGTAATTTTTGTAACATATATAGTCATATCGTTAATTGTTTGTGATTAAGACATGCATATTGTTGATGCATGCATATATGATTGGAGCAAAAACTAATGATTTTAAGTTGAACCCGCAAAATTCAGTCTTAATTTCATGATCATATTAGTTTGATTAATTAGATTTATTTGTTTTGAATCCATTTAGGAATGTACTTTATTTGCACATTCTTATTCCTCAAGGTATTGAGAGTCCAATCTAGTCTAGAATTCAAGAGATGGAATGCAATGACCCCTGCGGTCGTTATGGATAAACCAATGGTGAAAATTTTGGGTAAGAAAAGTTTCGGAATAGTGACTTAAATTTTTTAACCCATGCTAGTCTTAGACGGAATCTGAGCAAGATAATGTCTACGGAAATCCGAGAAAGGTTTTGGTGAAATGTCGAAACTTGGATTGACTTTTCTATTAGCTAAGATGATAAGAAATCCGTAAGGCATTTCAGATGTAAATTTGGTCAACTAGAACTCCTAATATTGGACTTGGTGTGAAGGGGTTAACTTAGAACGTCAAGATTCAAAGGTATGTTATGAAATTAGTTTATGTCCGATGCAAGTCGCTATAGCGGGCTGCACGCTGCTATAGCAGGGTAATTAATTACTGCTATGGCAGATGATCC
Source organism: Solanum chiquidenum (assembly GCA_029582725.1). Lineage (NCBI taxonomy): Eukaryota > Viridiplantae > Streptophyta > Magnoliopsida > Solanales > Solanaceae > Solanum > Solanum chiquidenum. Next base: position 35,226 of record JAJOOS010000323.1, read on the forward strand.
TTGTAACACTCCAAAAGTTTCTAGCTCTAATCAGATTAGATGAAATTCAAAAAAAATCTAAGTTTGCAGAAATTTGTATTTTATGAGCTCCCTCTATGGGTTGTAAAGGAATTTATGGACCGAAGATGGTTGTCGTAGACCAACTTTAAAAACATGAGAATTGGGTCTGAGATTTACGAGCCTAGTTACGGATCGTAATCCTTTTTACGAGTCAAAAACTTTGTCATAGACCAGACTTTAGCAAATTGGTAACTCACCCTGAATAGGACGAGCCTGGTTTACGAGTCCTAGAAAATTTTACAGACCGTAGGCTAAAGTTTTAGAACATCAAAAACTCGGGAAATCTCTTTGATTTCGATGAGCAGGGTTCTACGGTCCATATATGGAACCACGAACCGTAGATGCCCTCGTGGAACCTACCGATAGATTTTAAGTCAAGGTCATTATAGTCTTTTTCCACTCTTTTAATACTTATACAATGTTGTTTTAACCTATTCAAAGTGGGATATATGGAATCTTAATGATTTAAACTCTCTCTCTAACGAATAAACTCCCAAATTGAATTTCACTCTCTCAGGTTCCTCTCAAGCAAGAACTAGGATTCCAAACTTCAAGTCTCCATTCAAGAAATTCAAGCTAGGATTTTTCATTCCATGTATGTGACATTTCATCAATCTGTATCCCATCACCCATTGAGTCCCAAAGAACTTTGGATTTTCCAGCTTTATGAATTCTCCAAACCTAGGTTGTCACGACCTAAACTACCCCCTAGATGTGACATGGCGAATACAATTCTGAAAGACTCTAAACAATCCACTTGACGTAAGAATGACACTAAGATAACAACATAATTGATATAAAGCTTAAAAGTGGATGATAAATCTCAAAGCTATATCATGTAAGATACCAAAATCAGAGTAAAATGCAGTAAAATGAAAAAAACTACTAAGTCTGATAACAAGCCTCTACTATTCATAGATATTTCTAGGACAAGCCTTAGCTTACGAAATAGTCTAAAAACTAAATGTGTAAGAAAGAGATAAGAACTTGTAACATATGGTCAAGCCTTCGAACTATGAGAACTCACCAAACACTAATCGCAGCTGATCAATCCACTAGTCACAGTCAGATGAAGGAACATCAGAACCTATATTATAAGACAATATAGGCATAACAGAATGTATGTGTCAGTACTGGAAATTTATTGAGTATGAGGAAATATGCATGGGTGTAAAGCATGATAACCTGATAAATCTGAAAACATAATAATACATGACCATGTAGAACATTTCAAATCTTATAAGCTGAAGTCACAAGGCATAAATATGGTCAATGCAATACTTACAAATTATAACATAAGCTTAAATCATAATTCTTGGAGGAAGTCATAAACTGTTGTGAAAACCTTATTCTTTTGTGGGAGATACCGTTAACTGATATAAACCATGTGAGATATAACATGGAGTCTAGTGTACTACTCTCACTGTAACACCCCTAAATACTAACCAAGAATCGGTTGTCGATACACAATTGCTTAATTACTACAAATATTTTATTCTCATTTTGGGAACTTGAAATTTTATGATATTTGCAGACTTACTTAACATAATTGTGTTCGTAATTTAAGGTATTGTATTAGGGTATTTATGTAATTTTCTAATTGGAATTATTTATAACTTGCAAGGGAGGTGAGATATATACATATTGGGATATATGTATACTTTTGGGAAAAAACTTTTTACTTTTGGGCAGCCAACTTTGACTTTTGGTTATATCTAGTAAGTGATAAACATCACTTTGATAATATATAATTTCGCACCTCCTCTATAAGAATTGGGGGGTTCCTTAACTCTAAGAGAGGGGTAGAACTTCCTCTAACGAGATTACTCACAAAATTTCAAGAAAACCTTGGTCCTTTTGGCTGGAATTCGAGACACACCTTTCTCCTTGGTAAGTGATGAAATCTATTTCTGAGCTGGATAGTGTTTGGTAATTGATGCATAGCTTGTTTTCTAGAACCTCGTTTACAGTGAATAGATATGATTTGGAAAGCTAATTAGTATACCTACAACTCTTATGTTTATGTAAAACTCTAATTTAGTTGTTATGGATTCTGAATATGGGACGCAACATAGGGCAAGTTCTGTCCAGATTTCGGAAATTGAAATCCTGTATGATCAACTGTTAGTGTTTTGAATATATATTTTTGTACAAAATATATTTTAAGGTGATTCTTATTTATTTTCAACCTTTAGAGATGTACCTACATCTTTCATAAAGGATATAAAGTCCAGTTTTGCGTTTTTCCTTTACAAATCTAAGTTGCGACTTGAGGTACCAGGCTGGACAGATTCACTGTTTTGGGAGCATAGTTGTATTTGTACATGCTAGGCTTACTTGTGATGATGATCCTGTTTTACGTCAACACTATTGAGCTAATAGAAGTTAAAGAAGTTATTTAATTATATTTTTAAGGTTATATATACTCGTGTACAAGTTGAGAACATTGATACGTTGGTCGGGCTACGGTTTGAATTCTTGAAGTTTTGTTGGACTGTTTCTGTACTAAAGCTCGAGGTTTGGGTATAAACTTGTACTTATACTCTTGTTATTTGCTTGTATATTTGAAGGGTTATCTCGATACCTTAGTTACTTCTTGTCAAATTGTATTATCGTATTGATATTCTCTGAAACTTTCAAGACACTTGTGTAACTCGCCCACTTGTACGGATTGCTTGATCACTTGACATTCTTGTTGGGACTTATTCCTTCTTGTGGATTTGATTTTGTCACTATTGGCATGCCTATTGATTCAGATTATTTTCCATCTTGACTCTGGATTTTTGGTTCGTCTTAAGTATGGAAGTTGTCCATTTTAAGTACGAACTAGGAAAGCCATTTTTAATATGGTTCTTAATTCTCTTGATTATTAGGATTCGGTCCTTCTTGATACAGGGCTTCGATCCTTCTTGATACAGGGCTTCGATCCTTCTTGATACAGGGCTTCGGTTCTTCTTGATACAGGGCTTTGGTCCTTCTTGATACAGGGCTTCAGTCCTTCTTGATACAGGGCTTCGGTCCTTCTTGATACTTGGTGATACTGGATGTGATGGTTGATGTATATATTGGTCGAGCCTTGGTATTGGATCTCTTGGGAAATAGTGTTCTTGACACTTAGATATTTAAATATAGAAGTTGATACCCTTAATTTATTGTTTACTTGATTTATTTATTATATTTCAATTGTGCTGCCCATGACTTTTGAAAGGTAACTTGGTCAATCTAGCGGTTCCACGTATATAGTTTTTACACCACTAAGCTTTATGCTTAGCGACAGTTATTTCTATCGTAGGGAACGTTCGAAGGGATACTTGAAGTTGGCCATTGGAGACGGGGTTTTTGTGAACTATATGGGAAGATCACATTTGCATATAGGCATCTATAGTTTGCATAAATTGGGATTTGTACACGATCTATATGTAGTACATTTACATGAAATTTTGAAGGCTAATTTATTCATGTCCCCATGGGTTGTAAAATAAGTATGACTACATGTTTTACTGTTTTAGGGTGTGTAAACCCAAGTCTTGTAATATATTAAATTTATCACTAATTTTGAATGGTTGTATGAAGCATGAACCACCTAATTTGGGTACTCAAAAGTCGGTAATATTCTTTTTATATCATTTTTACAGTGTGAGGACAATATATGCATAAAAATCTCGTGAGTTATTGGCTTATATTATTTTGGAAGGGTTTTTCCACCATAAGTTAAAATTCTGCACAATATCAATTTGTCATCAAGTAAATGTTTAAATGGGCAGGATGCAAATCCTTAGCTCTTTCTTTTTTTTCTTTATGAACCTAATCCCTCTACTAAATTATAATCAATAGGGCCATGGTTAATCTCTTTTAAATATCGAAAGTATTTAATTAGATTTCTTGGTTAAGTGGTAGTATCCTTTCGAAAGGGTCGCTATACTCACACCAAAAAGGGAGTGTCCTACTTGCCAAGATAAGGATCATGCTCTTAAGCTTAGGTGGATCCACTAGCTTTGTCCAACCGGTACAAGTTTTATAGAGGCACGTAGTTATAGGACAAAGAGATTTTCACGAAAGAACTCCATCCCCACTAATGTGTGAAACTCAATCCCAAAGTCCACTCGGTGCTAAGTAAACTCCCAACGGAATCATACATAATCATACCATAATCATAATACTTGAAATGGTAAGCATATGTTAATATCAATTCAATCATAAAGTTCATATCATAAAATACCTCCTTTCCAAATTATGTTTTCATATCATACTCATAAATACACTTATCTAAAGCATCTATATCATGATCATATTTTCATAATGAGAATACTTCAATTGAAAGCAACATTTTCATGAAACATGTTAATACTTTATCTAAAAGCATCCTTGATTCATAAATTCCTCAATTCATAATGCATATAAAATCTCAAAACTTAGTTCATAATCATAAAATATTTATATAGCATGGGTCCATGTGGAAATCATTGAAAACATGGAATTATGGTAAGATCATGCATAATAAGAACAAATATGAATAATAATACTTGAATCATTAGAACCCATAACAAAAATCACGAAACCCTAGAATTTGGGTTGCAATCATGGAAGAGAAATTTAGGTTTCTTTGGGACTTAATGGATGAAAAGGGATCCATTGATGAATTTCTCACATACCTTGTTGAACCCTAGCCTTGAGCTTGTAAGAGGAGACTTGAAGCTTGAATAAACCTTAAATCGCCTTGAGAGAATCGTTGGAGAAGAAGACTTGAGAACTTTGGGGGCTTTGAGAGAATGGGAGTATTTTGAAGTGCAAATTAAGTTATAGCTCTTAGGAGTAGTCTAGAAACAATGTAGTTTAGGGATTAAAGGAAAGGAAAAGACCCAACTGACCCTAAATTCAAAACTGCCAAAGTGACCAATGGGGCCATGTACGATCCCTACAATATCCACAGACAATATTGGTCATCCATGGATCTCATTAGTAGAGACCAATTTTCCAGACCAAAACCACGAACCATACGGTCCATACTACTTTCTATGAGCCATACTCCTCATTCGTAGATCCAAGTCATCAAATCTTGCTAAGTCAAGAACTTACTCTACGACCAATGACCACGAACTGGCATTCCATGTACAGGCCATCATGTTGGCTCGTAAAAGTTCTTTAAAGACCTTGAACATTTCAAACTCCCATGACTCATTCCATGACTGCCTTCCCCCGGACCATAGAACCTTGTGCGGTTCATACCTACTCTCATGGAAACCTGCACTAGGTATTTTTTGCATATTTTCTTTCCAACTAACTGTTGAGGTGTTACAATATCCTCCCTTGGGAACATCTGTTCTCAAATGGGACTCAAGCTAGCATGCATAGAGTAGAGAAAGTGATCTAACAACCCAAAATGAATGCAAGTCACATCAAAATGCATAAAACAAAGAAGTAATCGACCCAAGCTAAAACATGAACTTTACAACACCTTTCATGAATATGCATGCATATGGAAATATGAGAATAGAGTAAACATGAGGGACTATAACATCATGTTGAAACTAAAATGGAGGGAAAGAGATGGGGGTACTTAGACATCATATCGCCTTTCACTTCTCAAGTAGCACCCACAACTAACTCATACCTTCGAAGGACTTTCACGAAGCAACTTCTTTATTTTTCAACTTCTGAAATTGACGATATGGGATCTCAAACCTCTTCGTAAGAAATACTTTCCCTAATGCCAACACTCTCCCATGACACAAGCTAACTGGGATTGCGAATACATTTTTTCAACAATGAAACATGAAGCACTAGATTCACCCCTGCTAATTCTGAAGGCAAATGCAACTCATATGCTACTTTATCAAAATGCCTCAAAATTTGATATGGACCTACATAATCAGGACTAAGTTTCCCTTTATTTTAAAACCTCATCACGCCCTTCATATATGGGATCTTCAAGTAAATCCAATCATCAACATCAAATTCAAGTTCTCCTTTTTTAACATCCACGTAAGACTTTTGTAGACATTGACTTGTTCTCAACCTTTCTCTAATAAGAAGAACCTTCTCTATCATATCATGGACTAACTAAGGCCCTACTAAAGCGACCTTACCAACTTAGGAGACTTACACCTCCTATCATAAAAAGCCTCAAATGGATCCATCTGAATGCTCATGTGATAACTATTATTATATGCAAACTCAATCAAAGGCAAATGATCATCCTAATTACCTTTAAAGTCAATAACATAAGATCTCAACATATCTTCCAAAGTCTGAAGAGTACGCTCGGCTTATCCATCGATCTGATGATGAATGGTCGTACTAAGCTTAACTTGGATACCAAGACCATTTTGAAAAGACCTCCAAAATTAATTGGGTACGTCGATATGATATAATAGATAAGGGCATCCCGTGCAACCTAACCATATCTCGGATATACAATTTAGCATAGTCCTCAGCTGAATAAGAAGCCTTCAAGGGAATAAAATGTTCTAACTTCATCATCCGGTCAAAGATGGAACAAATTGAATCATGCTACTACCAAGTGCAAGGTAAACCCAAAATGAAATCCATATTCACATCTTCCCACTTTTAAGAAGGAATGCTAATATCCTGAGTCAAACCTTTCAGTGTTTATACTCAACTTTCACTTGTTGGCAATTTGGATACTCAATATAATACCAAAATTTTGAGCTTTTGATAAAATTCACCCCTTTCTACCAATAAACCTCTAGTAGATCACGGTATATCTTGGTGGATCCAAGGTAAATATAATACCAAAATTTTAAGCTTTTGATAAAATTCACTGCCTCATCTCATCCATAGTTGGAAAATACAAACGACCTTGATAACGAAGCACATAATCTCCCCCTTGGGAAAAATCCTCACTAGCCTTTTTAAGTGTTGCTTTCTTCAGTTCCATGTCATTCTACTTTGTTAATGCATCAACATGTTTTACAAATTCATCATGTTTTATTAATACACTTATCATGCTTTATCTTACATAATCATTTCATTCAAAGTACTGACCCCATGCTTTTTTACTATATTGTTTGATAATATAGGTTTTGACGCTTAGTAACTAACTCGTGGTTAGTACTATCTCCAGTCAGTAGCAGTCGAGTTCGTGAGTCCTCTTCTTTTCGAGGACAATAGTTATGGTCTTTTCAGCCATTAACTTTCAGTTTTAGACTGTTAGATTTAGCTAGGGTCTTGTCCTTGCAACTCATCTAGTAAAGGATTTTCAAATAATTAGGTTAGATTCAGCTGTGTACTCAGATATTCGTGTATTGATATTTTCAGACCACTACAGTGTAGTTCAATATTTTCTTACCTTTAGTAATTAATTCATGTTATCTTAGTGTCATGCTAGTCCATGAGGTTAGATTGGGGTCACTGGTGGCTCTCTAAGCACCATGTCGCAACTACAGTATAACCTCACTAAATTAATATAGGTGGGACGATGAAATTTTATTATTTCATAGAGGTATTATTTAATCAAAAAATTAATATTTATTAAGTTAGAAAGTGTTTCGATACCGCAAAATTCATTCGGGGATGATATCTGCGAGATTTTAAATGAACCCACTAGTTAAAACATCATTCATGAACTTGATGTCATGATTAATGATCTCAATTACCGCTATAAAATGGAAGTTAATAACATGATGGATTAGTGAAAATGATACATGTTTAGAGGTTCAAAACTTAGAAGAAATTATGGATACAACTGGAAAAAAAAATGTTGATGATAAAGTTAAAGATGATACAATACCTTCGGAACCAGTTATGCATAAGGAAGCACTTATTACATTTAAAACTCTTCATAATTTTATGGTATAGTTCGAAAAGACAACAACAAAACTTTTGGATGCAATAAAAAAGTTAGAGATGAGTTTTAACAAAAAAACAGAACACAATAGAATCATATTTCACTAAATTATCTAAGATATATTTATACTTTTAAGGAATTAGTAATTTATAATATTAATGGGACCATAGTGTCACGCCCCGAGCCTACATCCTGGACGTGGCCGGCACTTGAGAACCATTACTGGCCCCAAGCGAACCCTTGGCCTGACTCAACTCTCAGCGGAAGACTTACTCAACAATAACAAAACTTTAAAAGTAAAGTTTTAACTCAAATGTCTCAAAAGATAAACTCAAAATATTTTAGAAATAAAACATTCAAATGGCAAAAGAGGCAACTCAAGTCTAGAGCATATATAATAGAAATGAGAAAGACTCATGAACTACTAATGTCTATTTATGAAGCCTCTACTAACTGAGATGGACGTCGGGACAAGACCCATGACATCCTAATAACAAAACAGAAATGATAAAACATAAATGAGGGATCATTCGAAAGAAAGGAGGCTCACCAAACAACTCTGGAACTGCGATTGGTATCAACGAATCACCTGTTGATGACCCTGATCTCCTGTATCTGCATCATGAAAGATGCAGGCCAAATGGCATCAGTACATGGAATGTACGAGAATGCAAGGGGAAATCTAAAACATGACATAAGCTTGAACTGGAAAGAATGAAACATACTCACCTCTACTCTACTCAACTCAACCTCAACTCATGGATACTCAATTCAATGCAGTATAAAAACAACAATAAAGATGCAGTTTATATAAAGCATTAAAACAATAGATAACAACTCAATGTATTTAAAAATACAATAAGAACTCTGTTTGGAGATTCTATAACTGACAACCATCACTATGGGCTATGTGATGATACAACATCTTGCCCACGTTGTCAGAACTGTCATATATCTTGCCGGGGTATAGAACTCCTCAACTAAGTGGATCCACTAAGTTGTGCTTAAAAATAAATAAGGAATCATCTAAAGAGTATGACCCTTTCTACCCACGTTGGCTACATGGTTTATGCAGACTTAGAGTTACTTAAACTCGTCCCCATATCGGTGCTAAATACAAATCGCAAATATAACTTAGCTCATATGTTTAAAAACATTTCGCATCCTCAACTTTGAGATTATTACTCAAAAAAATTCTTTTAAAAGAGATAGTACACAAAACTCCTCATGAACTCCTTCAGAAATTGGTGTTTTCCCTCATTTTAAATGTAAAAACATTTACTGTTGGGAATACTTAGTTTCCATATCTTCATTTTGAAAAATGAAACTCAACTTTCCTCATCCTCAAACTCAAGTCTTAAATCAAGTTTTAAAAGATTGTAAAAGACTTCTCAAAATGACTCGAAAGAACTCTCAATACTTTACTCTTAACTCTATCTTGAATTTGAATTATGAATACAAGGGTTATGCTTTGGAATGTAGGACCTCTCGATGATTTAGGATGGTTAAGATAGTTGATCATAAGAACGAGCGGACACCCAAATTAAAGAACACTTGCTCGACACGGAGATGGAATTAAATTTTTGGTCGCAATATTTTTTTTGAGGCAGAGGACTCTGTATCCTCTCCACGACACGGAGAGGGGAGTGAATATCTAGGGACTGAAATTCTAAGCACCTCCGCGATGTGGACCTGGGCGTAATTATTTGCCCGATCTTTTCCTCTCCTCCCACTCTCGATTCAATTCATACCCACTGCATTTCTAAGGTCAAAATTTAAGAATTTTAATTACTCAGAACAGTTCCAGCGAAACCCATACGGAGAACTATCAATCAACTCAACTCATTCACAAACCCTCACCTCAAAAACTCAAAACAACACTAAACTCCCAATTAAAATCAAGAACTAAGATTAACACTTCAACAACACTCATCAAGAACTTCAATTGATCAATATTTATGGATGGATTCGAATATGTAAACCATGAATGGAGTGTGAGTGAATGAATCCAACACTATAAAAACTTACATACCTCGATTTGGTGAAATAATTCCTCGATTCGCAAGAAATCTTGATCGTTCTTCTTTTTCTCCTCTTTTCTCTTCTTGAACTACCTTCTAAAACCCTAAGCATAATTTAGGATTTGTAAAACTGACACAAATCAAGTTTGATCGCTAAAATAATACTAAAAACGTTTTAAGCTGATAGGGTAAGGAAAAGACCAAAATACCCCTCATTAATTCGGGTAACTTTCCTTATCTGGACATGCTAACTTCAAATGGGCATATCTCCCTCATCCAAACTCGAAATTCAATAAATTTAGTGGCACTGGAAAGAGGATTCCAAGACCTTTCATTTGATATCTTATGGGTCAGGTAACTCTTCGTGTACCAAAAGTTATGATTGTTTGAAGTTGACCCAAAACTCACAACTTAAGCATAACTTGCAAAATTCTCAATTTAGCTATTTTCAATTTAGCGCTTTCTAAATTTAGCTCTTTCTAAGGTGGGATGTTACACATATATTGATATAGGGATCTTCTGAAAAAATATTATCTTATTATCTTATCGAAATGAGTGATTTTTTCTATTTGCCCAAGTCAGGACCAGAAGAAAATATTATCTTAGAGAGGTTATTAATTAACTGAGTATTAATTTAGTGATTTTTACTATAATAGGTAGTCTTGGATCTTGACAAACTTGGTATCAGAGCATCAATTTCAAGTGTCTTACGCTGTCCGAAAGCCAAGGTTAAGTAGATTCTTGTTTATAGCTGTGAAGTGTGCCATATCTATGAATAAAAGGCTGTGAAACATTTTATGAAATAATTCACTTTGTTCATACTCTCAATTGTGCGATAGAGTTTAATTCTATAAAGTTTCCTTCTAATTTGTGCTTTACATGTTTTCAGAATCATCCTTCCTAGAAGAACATATGTAAAAAGGAACAAGAATGAATATATACTAGAATTGGAGGATATTTGTGAACTAACAGGGTATGAGAAAGTGAAACTACCATTTAAATACTTGGGTATCCCTAGATAAGCAAAAAGGCCCTCTGCAATTGATTGTGAAGCTTTGATCAACAAGATGAGTAGTGGAGTGAACACATGGTGTTCTAATAACCTGTTTTATGCAGGTTGAGTACAACTTGTAAACTCAGCCCTAACTCAAGTACACTCTTACTAGTCTGCTAAACTAATACTACCTCACAGAGTAAAGAAGAAAATCACTGCAATTTACCATAAATTTCTATAGTCTGGTCAGCTCCACACCAACAAATCCCAACTTGTAGCCTAGAATTTATTGTGCAGACCTAAGAAAGGGGGAGGGTTGGAAATTATAGAAGGAATAACATAGAATAAATCAGTTGTGGCAAAGTACATCTAGTATATTGCAAACAAAGAAGACACTATGTGGGTGAAACTGGTAAATCATATATCTATTAAATGTACATATTGGGTGCAGTATAGTGCTCCTCAAGATCCATGTTGGTACTAGAAGAAAATATATGGATTGAAAACAAAATATGCATCTAGATATGTTCAGAATTGGTGGATCAAAAGACCATGGAAATACACTCAAGAATGGCTATACATGGAGAAGGAGACATAGAGAGGAATGACCATTTTAGAGAGGGGTAGAGAACACCAGCAGTATCCCTATGCATCAATTCACATGTTGGTTAGCTATGCATAGAAGATTACTAACCAGAGAAAGACTGAAGGCAATGGGGTTGATCACTGGTGTGAAATGTGAACTGTGTGGAAGAAAAGACGAGAATATAGAGCATGTATTCTTCAAATGTGCTTTCTCTCAAGCATGTCTAACAAACATAATGAAGTGGCTTCAAATAAATATAATTCAGCAAAATATAAATGGATGGTGGAATAGAATTTCTAGAAAGGTTGTTGGGAAAGTAAGCAAAGCATTCCTATGGACAATCACAACATCAACTATCTATCATATATGGGGCGCGAGAAATGAAGCGTGCTGGAATCAACAAGTCCCATGACCCAGAATAGTTTGCACGCAAATATAAATGATATGTACACATAAGATACTTGAGGTACTAAATAGAAAAAACTCATGTAAAGATAGACAATGGATAGAAAATAGGTTGAAAAGAATGGGATAATAGTAGTAAGTAATGGGAGATGTAGATATGACAGATAACCAAGAACTAGCTAGGTTACCATATTTTGTTTTGTCTTTAGGACCTGAGATGGATGTAATTTTGCTGTTGCTTTTATGAATAAGAATATGATGGTTGTTAGACCAAAAAAAGGAACAAGAATAAGGAGCAACAAGAACTTCCAGTAGACCCTTTGATTGAACATGGCACTCACCCGAGTTTAGAGATGCTTTCCATGTAATAGCCCAAGATATAACTTCTTAGGTTAACTGAGAGGTTGTTGACCCTAGTCAACCGGAATGTGAGTAGGGATGAAACTAGAGTCGAGGACTTCACTTGGATGAACCCTCTAGTGTTTCAAGATTTGAAGGTGGATGAGGAACCATAAGAGTTCGTTAAGGACATTTAGAATATTACTGTGATTATGGGTGTCACTCCCGTCGATAGTGCGGATTTGGTCACTTATCATTTTAAGGGGGTGGCTCAAATTTGTTTCAAGCAATTGAAAGAGGAAAGGGCTATTGATGCAGGCCTAATGGAGTAGGAAAATGTTTAGGTTGATTTTTGGATCTTTCCGCTTGAGATGAGAGAGGGTGAGGTCCAAGAGTTCATAAATCTGAGGCAGGAAAACATGAAAATTAAGGAGTATTTTTTCAAGTTTATTCATCTTTCAAAGTATACTCTGACTATAGTGGCCGATCCTTGGGCCCACATGAGTAAGTTTGTCTCTAGTGTTTCTAAACTGTTATCCTCAACATATTGAGGAGTAAAAGTCTAAGGAGAATTCTAGGGATAACATGAGGGCTAGAAAAGATAGTGTGGAGTACTCTCAACAAAAGTCAAAAGGTGGTAGTCGTTCTTAGTTTTGTCAAAGGTATTCGAGTTCAACCCCAACTTCTTCTAGTGCTCCTATGCCTAAGTTCAAATCAGATAACAAGGATAGGGCACTCGTCTCTAAGTTATAGGGTAATGTTACTAGTGGACACACTTTTCTACTTGTTAGCATTGTGGTAAGAACCATCCGGGGAAATGTTTTGCCAGTACTGGTGGATATATTGGAAGTGGTAAGACAAGTTAGAGTTTGAGGGATTTCCCATCGGCCATAGTCAAAGGCAGGCATGTTTGTCAACAGACTCAACCTAACACTTCAGCAGCTCTAGAAGGTCGCCCAACTCAGTAGAGTACCTCATCTAGCACTGGTGGTGAACATTGTTAGAATGGGTTCTATGCTCTTTAGTCTCGACAGGATTAGGAGGGTTCCCCTGATGTGGTCACTATTTCAGGTCTTTCAGTTAGATGTTTATACATTGTTATATCCAGAAGCCATACTTTCTTTTGTGAATACTTATATTGTAATAAAATTTTATGTCAATCTAGAAATCCTATTAGAACCCTTCTAAGTCTTTACTCCTGTTGGTGAGTCAGTCTTAGATTTATGAGTATACAAAAATTTCCTAGTTTTCATCTTTAAGAAAATTAGCTCAATCTTGTAGAGTTAGACATGCTCTATTTCAATATCATTCTTGGCATGGACTGTGTAACACTTTAGAAACTAATAGGCTAAACTAGAGCTTAACATAGGGGTTAGAGTCGTAAACAAACCTCCCTGTACCTAAAAATATAGGGTTTCATGGTAGAACGTCAAGGTACGACCCCCAAGGACCAACCACGGGTCCTTGAGGAGTACCCTTAGAAATTTCCTAAGCAGGGACCCACACCTCGTGGGCCTGCCCACACCCCGTGGGTGAGGGGTCGTGGGTCAAGGCCTCAGAAAATAGGTTCCAGTAACTCACCCACAGTTCACCAGCATGCCACATAGGTCCATCCACGGACCGTGGTTGTGGGGGTATGGGTGGTCACCTGAAACTGCTTTTTGGCAGTTGAGTTAGGGGTACTTTAGGGTTTTCCTAAATTAATTAGTTATTAAGTGACGTTGTTTTATAGTAAATTAGGCTAGCTATATAAGGTTTTTAAGTCACCAAATTAAGTCATTCATGCAACTATTCTAAAATCCCAAAAGAACTCATCTTTTCCAAAAGTTTTGTCTCTCAAACTTCAAGGAAGAAGAAGAAGAAGAAAGTTGAAGCTTGGGTTTGAAGGAGCAAGCTTTTCTACTCAATTTCTTTGGAAATTCATAGCTAAGGTATGGTAGTCCTTCATCCATGGATAGCTTTCATCCATGGAGTCCCTCCAAACTCAATTTCAAAAATAGTAATTCTCCAAAAGCTAGGGTTTTACTCCAAGTCATGGATTCCTTTTCAAAAAGTGATTTTAATGATTTAATTACATTGTATTATGATTGAATTGATGATTTATTATGGTTTTATGATGAATTCCCCAAGAATCCATGAAAATCCCCATATTCCCAATGTATGACCTTGTAGTGTGGGTGAACTGATGAAAGAAGGACATTATGAGATTATGCTTGTAGTAATTGAGCAATTTGAATCATGTTATTATTCATGTCTAATGTAGTAAATCTATATGTGTTCATTGAATATGATTTATGGTCTTTGAAGGGTAAAGTATGAGAATTATGCATGATTATGAGATTTATGTGTATGCTTTAAGAACACTTTGAGAGTGAAGTGTCCATGATTATGGTAATGTTATTGTGTTGATTGAAATACTATTCTCATGAACACATAATGAACATGATGTGAAAGGTTTTCTCACATAATAAAGACTCTAGGTTGAAAGGTTTTCTCACCTAATTGAATCTAATCATACATGTAGACATTGATGGTGAAAGGTTATTCTCACACATGATCTAATGAGTTGTTCTAATGAAACACGTTATGACTTAATAAGTACTATGTGGGATACATGCTTAGAACCGAGAGGATATTGAATATGAGATGGAAGCTCCACCGTTAAGAAAGACTCGGCTTTTAGAAGCAATCTTATGAGATGGAAGCTCCCCCATTAAGAAAGGTCGGATTTCTAGTAACAATCTCCTTATCCCCATAAACTATGTGCCCCCGTAGGATATTTAGCTAGTGGATCCACCTAAATTTAAAAAACCATGGTCTTACCTTAGGCAAGTAGGACACCCCTTTTCGGTGTGGGCAACACCAGATTCCATGTTAAGCTCACATGGTCTATGTCGGTTAAGTCTTATCTCCACTATGAACAAGAACATGAATTATGAACTATGGTTACTGAAGGAGCTTTACTTAGCATTGGTGGGATTATGGGATTTTATTCATTCATTGCACAAGTATTCTTTGAGGGTACTTATGGTATGTTTCTCTTATGATATGATGATCTATGTAATGACCATGCTAATGACTTGTGCTTTTCCATTATCTTCAAAAATGATGCTTTAACTTGTAAATTGCATACATTCAACTAAAATGTCCATTTTAGCATGATTTCAATGTTTTTATGCATGGCTATATATTTAGTGTCACGACCCGATCTTACACCCTGGACAAGGCCGGCACTCGAGAACCATTGTTGGTCCCCAAGCGAACCCTCATCTTGACTGACTACAAGCGGAAGACTAACTCAAGCATTCAAAGCTTAAAAACTGAATAAAATTCAGTAAAACTTACAAATCTTTAACTCAAATGAATAACTCTAAATAAAAATAGAATATTCAACTAGACAACAATAGGCAACTTAAGTTTTTAATACATTTAACAAGATAAATGAAACATACTTCTCAAACTCTACTATCTATCTATGAAGCCTCTAAATGGCAAAGATGGAAGTCGGGACATGGCCCACGACATCCTAACAACTAATATAACCGAAAGGTAAATGAAATCCTCGGGAAGTAAGGAGGCTCACCATAGCTAACTCGAACTCCATGTGGTATCAACGAAGCTCCTGTTGATGATCCCGAATACCTGAATCTGCATCATGAAATGATGCAAGCCAAATGGCTCAGTACATGGAATATACGAGCATGTAAGGGGAATTCTAAAGTGTAACATAAGCTTGAAACTTGATAAAAAGGGAAACATACTTACCTCTTCTCAAACTTACTCAACTCAAGGAATACTCATGGATACTCAAAACTACTCAAACTTACTCAACTCATAATTACTCAAGGATAATATACTCAACTCAGTAATAAGGTTCTCAACTCAGTGAAATGGGGCTCAACTCAACAATAAGGTACTCGACTCAATGAAGCACATTTCAACCCAAGATACTCAACTCGAAGGTACTCAACTCAATATACTCAACACGAAAGACTCGACTCATGATACTCAAGGATAAAGTAATAATAAAAGATGCAATATATAAATGGAAACCTGTAAAACTGTATATAGCAACTCAATGTATTGAAAAATACAGTAATACTCAATGTATATATAAAAGTACAATATAACTCTGTGGGAGTTTCTCTAACCGACAACCACCACTATGAGCCTAAGTGATGATACAACGTCTTGCCCACACTGCCAAAACTATCTTATACTTTGTCTTCATATAGAACGCCTTAACTAAATGGATCCACTAGTCTATGCTAAAAAGCACTAAGGAGTCATCTAAAAAGTATGATCATTTCTACCCATAATGGCTACATGGTTTATGGAAACTTGAGTTATTATGAACTCGCGTCCCCATATCGGTGCTCAATACTACTCCCAAAATATACTCAGCTCATATGTTTTAAAAACAAAACTCTTTCTGTGATTTGAGATAATTACTCAAAAACTAACTCAAAGGCTCTCTTGGAAATTGATGTTTCCTTTCTTGTTCAAATGTGAAAACATTTTAACTCTTGGGAATAGTTAGTTCTCGTATAATCTTTGAAGAAAATGAACTTTACTCTTACTCTTTATTCAACTCAAAGCTTAAGTCTTAAAACAAAGTTGAAACGTTTGTAAAAGACTTCTTAAAATATGGTTCATGCTGAATTGTGGATGTGAACGACTTAATGCAAGGTTTTCAATAACGATAGATAGAACTTAATACTTGGAACTCAAGAACTTCAATGATTATACTCTTTTCAAGAATGCTCAACTCAGAGGGTTCATGCGGAATTATGGGCATGAACTACTCAACTTAAGGACTTCATGGGTAACATAATAGTTCCATGAGTAGGAATATTATCTCAAAGGGGATTAGGAACTCAATACTCAAGAATTAGAACTTGAAGATACTACTCCTTTCGAAGGTACTCCACTGATGGAATTCATGCAGAAGTTTTGGGCATGCACGACTCGACTCAACGGTCAAAATATCAATAAGAAACTCATGTTTACGACTCTTCTCATTCTCATACTTACTTACTCAAAACTTAACTCAAATCGATGATGGATCTCAAAGGATTCACAATTGAACTCAAAGGCTTCCTTGAACTCTACTCTTAACTCTCTCTTGAATATGAATTATGAATTCAAAAATTGTAGTTCATGATATGAAGGATCTCGTGATGGTAAAGTAGACTCATGAGTACATTCTCCTCATTCTCATACTCATTCTCCCTCGTCTTGAAACACGTTATTAGAACTTGTAGAAGACTCCACAAAAGGACTCAAAGGGACTTTCTTAGAATGTTCAAAAAAAAATCTTATAAACCTAACTCTTAACTCTACCTTGAATTTGATTTTTCAATTCAAGGTTGTGATTTGTGATAGGAAAGATCTCGGTATGTTTAGGAGTGTTTTTAGATAGTTAAACATGAGAAATGATCAAGAAATCACTATTTCAAAGCAAGTCCGTGACGCGGAGATGCATTTAAATATTTGGTCGCGAAATAAATGTTGAGATAGAAGTGTCCGTGACAGCTCCGCGATGCGGAGAGAAAATTTCCTATCCTGAGGAATAGGTCCGCAACGTGGACCGGGTACCCAGATTCGCCCGACCTTTTCCTTCTTCATTTTCTAACCCCATTTCACCTGGACTCGGTTCTTTTTCTTAATTACTCTTTAGATTTAGATACTCACTACATGTACACAAGAATCTAAGAAAACAAAACTCTAAAATCGACACGATTTCCTCAAGAACTCATAAATCTCATCTTAACTCAAGAAGAAAGTCAATTTCAAGAACACAATTCAAGAACATCAAACCTTCAACTTTCTAGAACGAACTTAACGCAGAAATTAACATGATTGGTGTTGGTGAACAAACCCAGTACTATGGAAGCTTACATACCTCTTAGGGATCACACCCATGGCGAAAATCCGCAACAAAACTCAAGAACCTCAACGAACACCTTGATCCTCTCCTATTTTCTCCTATTTTCTCCTCTTCTTTTCTCTTCTCTCAAAACCCTAACTTATTTTTATGAAGCGTAACCTGAATCCAATCAACTTTGTCCCCAACTTAATTACCAAAACCGAATTTAATGTATTGGGTAGTGAAAAGACCTATAATACCCTTCTAAAATCCGGTTTTGACTTTCTTTATCTAGGCAACCCAACTTTGAATGGACATATCTTCCTCATACAAACTCAAAACTGAGCAAACTCGGTGGCCTTGGAAATATAATTCAAAGATCTTTCATACGGTATCTGGTAGCACACCTAAATCATCCTGAGCTAGGATTTATGGTTGTTTGAAGTCGACCCAAAACTTAAAGGAACTTAGGAATGACTTGAATGAACTCTCTTTAGTTCTTCTTGGAACTCAAGGTGCTACATCTATTGACCTTAACACTCAAGAAATTTTAATTCCTCGGTAAAAATACTACTAACAATGAAGGATGGTTCGAGTCTCAGTTTGAATTTTTTTTTGGATGTTACAATATCTCCCCCTTGGGATCGTTCGTCCTCGAATGACGTTTGGACTGTGTATGGAATAGGGTTACTCTTACTAAGGTTTGAGTCTAATGGTATGCTCTTACTATATTCAAGCTTATCCTAAATCCTTAGGTTCGGGTTCTAAACCTCGATAGGGAATCTTATCCCAAAACTATTACTCTCTACCACCACATTGGGCTCATATCAAGAACCACCTAATGTTTAACAACACCACAATCAAGCGTAGTACTTTAAAAACTCCATGGACTCCTACTAAATAACTCTTTAGGAACCAACTAAGGGCTCTCATTTAACTATTTCTCATAGTAAATCCCCATCCTTCTCTTCCTCCTTATTTATAACCTTAATTGGAATTATCACACCATCACTATCATGATAAGAACATCAACCTCTTGATTTTAACATCCTCTTGATTCTAACATCACTCCACTACTAAAAGGACCTCTAAAAAGATATCCCCCAAACTCTTTGGAAATCATTACTGTCTTACTCTCAAACACTTTACATGATTTCTCATCTTGTCATCTCCCCCTTAGGTCTAAATCTGACACTCGAAAGTTATGGACCTATTCCATCATCTCTAACCAGATCTACGTCCTCTTTTACTCTAACACTTGAGAGAAGATTATCTCATGACTACCAAGTCTCCATAAGCAGGTACTAGGACCTCTTTCTAAGGTGTTTCTCTTAACATATTCAGATTACATACCCTCTCGATATACCTCTTAATGCTCTTGTTACTCTTGTGACTTAGCCACACTTAATAGCCCTTATTTAAAGGTTAGGGTCTCTAACGTGTACTACTCATATTTATTGCAGCTAACATCTCAATTTCTTACCTACTCTATGTTAAGTCTTCTAGATCAAATCTCAAGACTAACATCATCACCCTCATGTTTCCATTCTTTTGATCATGAAACTCATCTCAAATTCAAGCTTAATGTTTATTACTAAACCCGAATATCAATATGATTGCTCGCTTACTATACTATACCTCATTACTTGATCAGTTCTATAGCCTTCTGAACATCATGACCCTCTCAAACAAATCATAAGCTGAGCTTAGATATATCACTTCATAAATACTCTGCTCTCTTATTCAACACATAAATTTAGTCTCCTCTAATATGATGGCACATTGACATCAAATCTATTATGGTTAACAAATATATACTCTATCTCACATTCACCAGCAACTATTACTCTACCCATAAGGTAAAACTCCTCATCAATAACTTACTGGGTGCATGATTATAGTAATAAAGCTCTTCAAAACACTCTCTCCCTTTCTTAAATCAATAAACGAGGCATACTTTCCTCTAACTCTAGGCTTTTTAACTACTACTGCTCATGATCTCGTAACTCATGCAATCTTTTGGGGTGAAAATACTTTCCAAGCCCTAAACATACTTCCTCATAAGGATCTCAACTAAAACAAGGCTTAAGAAAGAGAGTTCAACTCGCTTTTACCTCAAATGCATGATTCA
Source organism: Solanum chiquidenum (assembly GCA_029582725.1). Lineage (NCBI taxonomy): Eukaryota > Viridiplantae > Streptophyta > Magnoliopsida > Solanales > Solanaceae > Solanum > Solanum chiquidenum. Next base: position 55,438 of record JAJOOS010000323.1, read on the forward strand.
TATGAATATGGGTGCATTCCTCTGAAACTGAACACTTAACTCACTCCTGGGCTTTTCTCACACCCCTCTAGAGTCTCATGACTTCCTCAAAACTCTTGCTAAGAATAACTCATCGACAAAGGACTGACTCTGCTTTTCAACCACCTTTAGTATGATGGGTAGTCGAAGGGATAGGAGAACACACGAGTTAGAATAAGTCTCTATGACATAGATCTATTGCATGATTAAGAGTATCAAAGAAGAAAAACTTTTTTTAAATGTTTGTAGTCCCTCATTTATAGAAGTGGGCCCCTCAAAACCATAAATAAAATCCTACTGACACTGCTTCATAGACACCCTAGGACTCTTGAACTCTATGCTCTAATACCAAATTTTTCATGACCCGGCCTACACCCTGGACATGACTGGCAGTCGAGAACAATTGTTGGTCCCCAAGCGAACCCTCATCCTGACTGACTACCAGGGGAAGACTAACTCAAGCATACAAAGCTTAAAAACTGAATAAAATTCAGTAAAACTTACAAATCTGTAACTCAAATGAATAACTCTGAATAAAATTAGAATATTCAACTAGCCAACAATAGGGAACTCAAGTCTTTAATACATTTAATAAGATAAATGAAACAGACTTCTCAAACTCTACTATCTATCTCTGAAGGCTCTAAATGAAAAAGATGGAAGTCGGGACAAGACCCATGATATCCTAACAACTGATATAAATGAAAGGTAAATAAAATCCTCCGGAAGCAAGGAGGCTCGCCATAGCTAACTCAAACTCCATGTGGTATCAACGAAACTTCTGTTGATGATCCCGAATACCTGAATCTGCATCATGAAAGGATGCAGGCCAAATGGCTCAGTACATGGAATGTACGAGCGTGTAAGGAGAATTCTAAAGCATAACATAAGCTTGAAACTTGATAAAAAGGTAAACATACTTACCTCTTCTCAAACTTACTCAACTCAATGAATACTCAAAGATACACAAAACTACAAAAACTTACTCAACTCAGAAATACTCAAGGATAAGATACTCAACTCAGTAATAAGGTTATCAACTTAGTGAAATGGGGCTCAACTCAACAATAAGATACTCGACTCAAAGATTCACAGTTCAACTCAAGATACTCAACTTGAAGGTACTCAACTCAAGATTCTCAACTTGAAAGATTGAACTCATCATACTCAAGGATAAATCAATAGTAAAAGATGCAATATATATGGAAAGCGGTAAAACTGTAGATAGCATCTCAATGTATTGAAAAATACAATAATACTCAATGTGTATATAAAAATACAATATAACTCTGTGGGAGTTTCTCTAACCGACAACCACCACTATGAGCCTAAGTGATGATACAATGTCTTGCCCACGCTGCCAGAACTGTCCAATACTTTGCCGTCATATAGAACGCCTTAACTAAGTGGATCCATTAGTCTGTGCTAAAAAGCACTAAGGAGTCATCTAAAAAGTATGATCATTTTTACCCATGATGTCTACATGGTATATGGAGACTTGTGTTATTATGACCTCGCATCCCCATATCGGTGCTCAATACTACTCCCAAAATATACTCAGCTCATATGTTTTAAAAACAAAACTCTTTTTGTGATTTGAGATAATTACTCAAAAACTAGCTCAAAGGCTCTCTTGGAAATCGATGTATCCTTTCTTGTTCAAATGTGAAAATATTTTAACTCTTTGGAATACTTAGTTGCCGTATAATCTTTGAAGAAAATGAAATTTACTCTTACTCTTTACTCCACTCAAAGCTTAAGTCTTAAAATAAAGTTGAAACGTATGTAAAAAACTTTTTAAAATATAGTTCATGCCCAATTATGGATGTGAACGACTCAATGCAAGGTTTTCAATAACCATAGATAGAACTCAATACTTAGAACTCAATAACTTCAATGATACTACTCATTTCAAGAATGCTCAACTCAGAGGGTTCATGCAGAATTATGAGCATCAACTACTCAACTCAAGGACTCAATGATACTCCTCATCTCAATATTTCTCGACTCATATGGTTCATGCGAAATTATGGGCATGAACTACTCAACTTAAGAAGTTCATGGGTAACATGTATTAGTACCATGTAGGAATATAATCTCAAATAGGATTAGAAACTCAATACTCAAGACTTCAAACTTGAAGATACTACTCCTCTCAAAGGTACTCAACTGATGGAGTTCATGCAAAAGTTATGGGGATGAACGAATTGACTCAAGGGTCAAAATATCAAAAGGAACTCATGTATACGACTCTTCTCATTCTCATACTTACTTACTCAAAACATAACTCAAATTGATGATGGATCTCAAAGGATTTATAATTGAACTCAAAGGCTTCCATGAACTCTACTCTTAACTCTTTCTTGATTGTGAATTATGAATTCAAGAGTTATGGTTCATGATATGAAGGATCTCGTGATGGTAAAGTAGACTCATGAATACATTCTCCTCAGTCTCATACTCAGTTGCTCGAGTCTGAAACAATTATTAGAAGTTGTAGAAGACTCCACAAAAGGAGTCAAAGGAACTTTCTTAGAATGTTCGAAAGAATTCTCAAAAACTTAATTCTTAACTCTACCTTGAATTTGATTTATGAATTCATGGTTGTGATTTATGATAGGAAATAACTCGGGATGTTTAGGAGTATTTTTAGATAGTTAAACATGAGAAATGATGAAGAAATAACTGTATGAAAGAAAGTTCGTGATGCACAGATGCATTTAAATATTTCGTCGCGAAATAAATTTTGAGGCAGAAGGGTTTGTGACAGCTCCGCGACGTGGAGAGAAAACTTCCTATCCTGAGGAACAGGTCTGCAACGCGGACCTGGTACCCAGATTCGCCTGACCTTTTCCTTCTTCGTCTTTTAACCCTAATTCGCCGAGACTCGGTTCTTTTTCTCAATTACTCTTTAGATTCAGATACCCACTACATGTACAAAAGAATCTAACCAAACACAACTCTAAAATCGACACGATTTTGTCAAGAACTCATCAATCTCATCTTAACTCAAGAAGGAAACTCAAATTCAAGAACATCAAACTTTCAACTTTCTAGAACGAATTTAACGTGAAATCAACACGATTGGCGTATGTGTGAACATAACCAACACTATGGAAGCTTACATACCTCTTAGGGATCAAACCCATGGTGAAAATCCGCGACAAAACTCAAGAACCTTGATGAACGCCTTGATCCTCTCCTCTTTTCTCCTCTTCTTTTCTCTTCTCTCAAAACCCTATCTTATTTTTATGAATTGTAAACTGAATCCAATCAGTTTTATACCCAACTTAATTTCCAAAAAAGAATTTAATTAATTGGGTAGTTAAAAGTCCATAATACCTTTCTAAAATCCGGTTTTGAGTTTCCTTATCTAGACTGCCCAACTTCGAATGGACATACCTTCCTCATACAAACTCGAAACTGAGCAAACTTGGTGTCGTTGGAAAGCTAATTCGAAGATCTTTACTACGGTATCTGATAGCACACCAAAATCATCTTTATCTCAGATTTATGATTATTTGAAGTCGACATAAAACTTAAAGGAACTTAGGAATGACTTCAATGAACTCTCTTTAGTTCTTCTTGGAACACAAGGTGCTACATCCAGTGACCTTAACACTCAATAAATTTAAAATCCTCGATAAAAATACTACTCACAATGAAGGATGGTTCGAGTCTCAGTTCGAAAAAAATTCTGGGATGTTACAGTTAGTGCATTTTTGTACTAACCCATATTTTTCCTACAATTTTCCCCAAGTGTAGGGTCTGATTCTGAAAGTGGTCCTCATAGTGGCTAAAACTTGGATTGGTTCATTCTTCCTAGCTTATTGGTGAGTCCTCATGATTCGAGGATGGATGTTTTCACTTAGTAGTTTCATTTTTGTATTTCCTTTCAAACTTTATTGTATGTGTTGTGTCCCTACTTTTATTCAAGTATTGTAATAGATGTCTATATTGAGACAAGTCTAGACTTCCACTTTTTTATGTCAAAAAATTATACTTGAAGTGCGTTTTTACTCTTTATTGTTCTAAGATTATGTTATTATACGCTAAAAGGCTTGTATGAGGCTCTTCAGAGTCTTGTACATCGTGTCACATCTAGGGGGTACTCCTGGGTCGTGAAAAACTTGGTATCAGAGCACACGGTTTAGAATAAATCTAGGATGATATCTCATAAGCCACGTTTAGTAGAGTCTTGTTCATGAGTGTGAAGCGCACCACATTTATGAGTGAGAGGCTACAAGATGATTAGGAAACTACATTTATTTCATTACTCTTTAGTCTTGCCATATAGTCTAGCTATATAGAGTCACTCTTTTAATCCTTCTCTTATTTATTCAGGATAAGAATACACGAAGGGCTAACACTAGAAGAATGGAGGTTGACAATGTGAATGAAGAAGCTCCTTCTCAAGCTAATCAAGCTCCAATTAACCCTTCGGATATGTCAGATGTGGAGGTTAGGTCAGCTTTTCAAATGTTGGCCCAAGCCATGATGACTCAAGCTCAAGCTGTGATGGCTCAGGTCAAAAGAGATCTTGTGACTCATGTGAATCCTAACATGAATTCATCCACTTCAAGGGTTAGGGATTTTTCAAGAATGAACCCTCCCAAATTTCATGACTCCAAAGTTGAAGAGGATCCTCAAAGGTTTATCGATGAGGTCTATAAGGTACTTGCTATTATGGGGGTGTCATCAGAAGAGAAGGCGGAGTTAGCCTCCTACAAACTAAAGGATGTGGCTCAAGTTTGGTATGATTAGTGGAAGGGTGAAAGACCCGTAGGAGCGGGTCCGGTAGAATGTGAATCATTTAAATCGGTGTTTCTTGATAGATTCTTTCCCCTAGAGTTGAGGGAAGCAAAGATGCAAGAGTTCATTAACCTTCATCAAGGTAGTATGAGCGTGAAGGAGTATGCTCTTAAGTTCACCCAATTGTCCAAATATGCTCCAACCGTAGTGGTGGATTCAAGGGCCAAGCTGAATAAATTTGTGATGGGAGTGTCTGACATGGTAGTCAAAGAATGTCATTTGGCAATGCTTATCCCGAGTATGGATATTTCACGTCTCATGGTGCATGCCCAATAAATAGAGGAAGAGAAACTCATGAAAAATAATAGGGAGGTAAAAAGAGCTAGAACCGGTGATGGGAACTTTTCCAATGCTAGGTCCGATGGACAAGGTCAACAAAGGTTTCCCAACCAAGGCTCCTCTAGTGCTTCAAGGGTCAAGAAGGATAGAGTTTTTAACCTGAAAACCTCAAGGCCAAATGTGGGAAGAAACATGATGGTAAGTTCCTAGCCGGCACAGGTGTTTGTTATAGTTGCGGTATGAGAGGTCATCAATTGAAAAATTGCCCAAAAATCACGGCCAAGGGGAGAGAAGGCAAGCAAACTCCACCAAGTTGTTCAAACTCCAATGCCCCAAAGTAAAACCGCTTTTATGCTCATCAATCCCGAAGTGACCAAGAGAGCTCCCCTGATGTGGTGACTGGTATGTTAAAAATATTTCTTATTAATGTATATGCCTTGTTAGATCCCGATGCTACTGTCCTTTGTGATACTTTATGTGGCAATGAAATTTGATGTACTCCCCGAAGTGATAGTAGAACCTTTTTTGGTCTCTACCCCGGTTGGTGACTCGGTGGTGGCTAAGAGAGTTTATAGAAGTTGTCCCATTTCCTTATCCCACATAGTGACTTTGGTGGATTTGGTGGAGTTAGACATGTTAGACTTTGATGTAATTTTGGGTATGGATCGGTTGCATGCATGTTATGCCTCTATTGATGGTAGGACTCGGGTGGTTAAATTCCAATTTCCAAATGAGCCTATCTTAGAGTGGAAAGGGGGAAATTCTACACCTAGAGGACAATTTTTCTATTGTCTTAAGGCTAGGAAGATGATCTCAAAAGGGTGTATTTACCATCTTGTTAGGGTGAGGGATGTTGAATCTAAAACCCCTTCTCTAGAGTCATTTTTGCTAGTGAATGAGTTCTCGGAAGTTTTTCCTGATGATTTGCCTGGTATTCCTCCCGAGCGGGAAATAGATTTTGGTATAGACCTTTCACCGGATACACAACCTATCTCCATTCCTCCTTCTAGAAGGCCTCCGGCCGAGTTGAAAGAGAAACCAAAGGATTTGTTAGATAAGGGCTTCATCTGACCAAGTATCTCTCCATGGGGTGCTCTGGTGTTGTTTGTTAGAAAGAAGGATGGGTCTCTTAGAATATGCATTGATTATCGTCAATTGAATAAAGTGACCATTAAGAATAAATATCCACTTCCGAGAATCGATGACTTGTTTGATCAACTTCAAGGGGCTAGTTACTTCTCAAAAATTGACCTTCATTCGGGGTATCACTAGTTGAGGGTGAGAGAGGATGATATTCCCAAGATAGACTTCTGAACTCAGTATGGACATTATGAGTTAATTGTGATGTCATTTGGCCTAACTAATGCCCCGGCGACATTTATGGACCTAATGAATAGAGTGTTTAGGCAATACCTAGACATCTTTGTTGATGAGTCCTCAAATTGGATTCATTTAGGGCTATAATTTAATAGAAATTGTGTCCTCAAATGCTCTTCTTATCTCAATATCTGATGAAAACCCTTAAGTTACAAGTATTTGAAGTTTGAAGGAATGCATGAACACTACATCGCAAAAAGGAACGACAAGGCTGAAAAGAATGAAAAACTGAAGGCCTGAGGATCGCCGAGTCTACTTTGTGAGTCACCGAAGGGTCTTACTTCTCCATTTGTTCCAATGTGCTGAGACCTGAAGGAAAGGATCTAGTCGGTGAGAAAAGGAGAAGTCGGTGTATCGCTGAGAAGTTCCACGAAGCAGTACAATGTCGCCCAATGACCCAGAGCACGACTATGCTGAAGGCTAGTGCAAGACAGCGATGAACTACACCAAAAGGCGAAACACCGAGTAGATCGGCGATTCCGACTAATATCGCCGAATGATCCGCTGCAGCACAAATCTTTGAAAACTATAAATACTAGTTAGAGTTGTAGTTTTAGGAGTTGAACAATTATTATAATTTTCATATAGAATAGTACTTTTTGATATTTTTGCTCTAAGCTTGAAAGGGTTTTGAAGACTTGAAGATTCAAAGGGTTTCATTTCTAAGGTTTTGGACTTGGGTCTTTTGGATTATTCACTCTTGACTTGTTTTGAGACTTAAATTTTCATACCCATTTGAATGTAAGCTCATTTTTGTATAAATTTTTATCTCTTTAGCATGTCTAGCTAAAACCCCAATTCTTGGGGTGTGATTTTGTGAATATGGGTTAGATTAGTTGTTGGGTCTTGCTTGTTGGTGGTTTATTTGCTGTTTTGTTGTTATTTCGTTTAGTAGTTGTGGTGGAACCTAATGAAATTGTAGTTGCAAATATGATTTCACCTTTGTGTTTTCGACCTGCTCAAGAGAGAGGACGTAAAACTAAGACTACTAAATTGATGACCAGTGTGAGTGGGTCGACATAAGGTTCATCTCGAGAGACTGAACCCTAGTCCCATGTCCACACACTCAACTCGAGAGAGTGAGTAGGTTAAGGCGGATGCTTTTCTTCATGCGGCAAGTGGGTGTCCTAGAGGAACCCACTTGAAATGGGGTAAGTTGCTTGAGAGAGAGCTTATCCCCTTTAAAGTCTAGCCTAGTCACAAAGATTCAATGAATTTACTACAAAAAACATGTACCCAGTGATTTAGTCTACCCTGTATTCCTATCACTTCCCAAGAATCCCGTCTCCTTGCTTAGTATTTTTCTGTATTTTTGTTGTTTTTGCTTAGTTGTTACAAACCCCCATTGTTAATTGACACTTTTGTGTCCCCCTTTAATTTACAATGTTTATATTCAATAATGTTTTTAGCTATGACTAATTAGAACTTAATTTTATTTTTCTACTAATTCTCAAAACCACTCCTTGTGGGAATGATCCCATCCATTGGTTGGGTTACTAAACTATTGTACGATCGTAGACACTTGCATTGGAAGTTGTGTCTTGATTACGCAAATATTAAAATGGTGCCGCTGCCGGGGAGTGGTGTCATTTGAAAATTTTTAGTGAAGTAAATTTTTTGTTCTTCTTGTTGTAGTTTACTTACTTAATTTTCAGTTTTGTTTCTATTGTGTGTGTTGAAAACAGAAAGCATGAGTGTTAATGGCAGCAACGGCATTGGGGTGTCCAACAGCCCAACATTAATGACCCCTATCTCATTGGAGGTATTGGGGCCATCCATTTACCTCCAGCGGAGGGAAATGCAGTGTTCCACATAACAAGCACCATGTTACAACTCTTGCAACTAAAGGGACTTTTCAGTAAATTAACTCATGAGGATCTTCACGAACATCTTCGAAACTTCGTGGACGTGTGCGGACCATTCTCTTTCAAAAGCATCTCTCAGGAGTCAGTTCGGTTAAGGCTATTCCCTTTTCTCATTGATGGGAGAGGCGTGCAAATGGCTAGCAGAGTTGCCTCGAGAATCCATCACTTCTTGGGAGGAATTGGTAACCGCATTTAATGTGTGATTTTTCCCTCCTTCGAAGATGATAACTCTTCGGGATAGCATCCAAAGCTTTAAGCATTTGGAGGGCGAGCCAATCCATGAGACTTAGGCATTTGGAGGGCGAGCCAATCCATGAGACTTGGCTGTGATTTAAAAATTTGGTGATACAATGCCCGACAATGTCTTGCTACAATACTTTTACCGAAGCCTGGATTCGGTAAATAAATGTGTCGCTAATCAACTTTCACTTGGAGGCCTGATGCTGCAACCGTATGTAGTAGCCGCCCAACTCTTAGATGGCATGACGACCATCAATAGGGCATGGTACACTCGTGAAGACCAAGTCTCTCCTCTCACATTTAAGCTATCCAAGGAGCAGATGGAAAAAGATAATGAGCGAGACCAAAACATGGCCAAGATCATGACACAACTTGACATTTTATCTAAAAAATTTATGGGGGTTGGTGCTCGTGGTGTCAACGCTGTGGGGGTCGGGTATGCAAATCCTGAGAAGGCGAAATTTGAAGCCTTGTATAATGAGAAAGTGAACTTCCTAGCCAACCAAGGTGGTGGTTATAGTTCAAACTACCCAAGGCAGGGTGGTAACCAAGGTTGGCCTTGAGAAGAAGGCTGGAAAGATCGTGACTGGAGAGACTGTAATCCCAATTGAAAGGATGGGGAGAAGGACATGTATGTGCCTCCCCACGAGCGCCAGAAGCCAAAGGATGCAGAAGGTGGTAGGTCTGAAGATATGCTTTCTCGTATTCTAAACAAAGTTGAGGGGTCAGACAAAACCTTAAAAGAGATGAAAGAAGATGTGTCAACCCTCAGCCAGACCGTTACCTCCTATTCCATCTTGATTAAGAAATTAGAAACCCAGATGGGTCAGATTTTGTCGTATTTAAATCCGCAACAAAAAGAGGGATTTCCTAGTGACACTATGGAAAACCCCAAGAATAAAATGTGATGGTGAACTAGCGTCGTACCACGACATTAACTAAGGCGATGTTTAGGAAGCAACCCAAAACCCTTTATTGCTTTATGTTGGATTTAGAAACAATGGTGTGTTAATTATGTAGGAAGAAGTATGGGAAGCATTTGGAAAGAAAGAGATTGGCGAGGGAAATGTTGGTTGGCGAGTCGCCAAAGTATTAGGCGACCCGACTAACACCACCGTTTGATCCAACCCAGCTTGGGTTTAGTGTTTGTAAAACTCGGTGGGCCCAAAGAAATGAGTGGCGAGTCACTGATTAGCTCGGCGACCTCAATTTGTATTGCCGTTTGGATCCCCACATTAACTAGGGGATTCTTTAAAACTTAGCGAGGAAGGTTATTGCTCAGTGCGACGCTGAATGATTCGGCGCTCACAACCAATGTCGTCGAATGGGCAAAAAACTGGACGGCCTTGCAGGCCAAAGGTTTAAAAGTTTCTAATTAATCCTCTTCCCCTCACTTTTTACTTTCACAAACTCACACCTGCACTCTAGTTTTGATATTTCCTGCATCTTTAGAGTATTTTTAATGTTGATTTATTCTCGGAGTTGGACTACATTGCCGCCTAGCATTTAAATCTTCTCATAATCGACACAAAAGGTTGGGTTTCTATGACCCGAGCTTATTTTATCAAAATTTATTCTTATCTACAATAGCAAAATATTGTTGAAGTGTTCTGATCTTGCCTGATAGGATTAGATGGTTTACATGCATGATTTAAGGTGATATTTCTCGAGTGGTTGTGACTTTTGATTTCCCTAAATTATATGCCTTAAAATGAATTAAACCTCGAAGGTTAGTCTTTAGGTGTTATGGGTCATGCTTTGATCGAACTAGTGCATGGTTTGATTTTGTTTGCGGGAGTTGCGGGGTTGAAATTGAGGCCATGGGTTGAAAATAGGCATGTTGGCCATTTGGCGAGCTAGGTCTAGCTCGCCGAACTACTCGGAAGTTCACCTAATGTCCCCACCTTGCCTTTAATTTTGTGCTATATTTGATACTTGATTCTGTAAATTTTGGCGAGAAGCCTGAGGTCGCCGAAAGCACTCAGCGACTCGCCAAATTATCCTTGATCACCCTTTATCTTCTCTCCTGAACATTTTATGCACTATAACTTTCGGCGAGCCTTTTCACGGTCCGTCGAGTGGCTTGGCAAATCTGACTGCAAATATTCTTCTGTACTTTTGTTTAAGATTCTCTAACTTCTCTTCAAGACTTTACAGACATGACTAAATCAAAAGCTGCTGAAAGAATAACACCAGCATAAGAGAAGTTCAAAGGGATCGCAATAAATGAGGATGCAACTACGTCAAAAGGCAAAGCTACGAAACCACTCATAACTACTGGGAAAGACAAGGGCAAGAAGCCCACTTCTTCCAGGAAGACCATTACCCTAGACCCCAATATTCCTTCATAGGCCCAAGAATTCTGCAGAGCGATGCATATTTTCTTGGCGGATTCACACTTAACAAAACTTGGTGAATCTGGTACTGTTGTTCCTCCTGAGGTGACTCCAGGTACTAATGCCCAGGCTTAGGGTGAGGCATCAGGCATTGATGCCCAGACAGATGGAGCGACTGCTTAGATAGGATCCCCCCTTTACCTCCATCTTTGTCTTACTTATTTTTTCTTTTGAATATTTACATTTGCATTTTAGGACAAACGTTTTTTATTTATGGTGGGGTGAGGCCCACACCTTTTGTGTTGATATTCGTATTTCGTTTATATTTGGGTTGTGAGTGTTGATGTCGTTTAACACTGCGTTTCTGTGGATGTTAGAGTTTATGGCTCCTTTTATTTTAAAATTGCAAAATGATTTTGACCCATCCGCAAATTTTGCCACCTCTCGTGTGTTGAATGTGGTTGTTCTTTTGTAAAATTTAAGTCTCGGCTCCGATCAATACCGATGACTGGAATAGTTCTCTCAATCGAACGAACATGTATGTGCGGCTACGATGAGGCCAAATGAAGTCGCATAGACAATATGTGAACTTTTGGCATCTCGTTATGACTAGCATAATATCGAATTGAGTCTCTTGTGATGATCATTTCACACTAGAGAAAGTGTGGAGTCTTGTTCGACTGTAGTGTCAATACCTAATGTGATGAGCTTACTTGAACCATGCATGATAGATCCTAGAATTTGCCCCGTTGGTCTGATCGACTAAGGAAGGCTATATCTTGATATGATCTTAGCCAAATTTGAAGAGTGTGAGCTAATTTGACATATACCTCTTTTGTGACCTACCTTGTGAGTGTGTGAACCTCTCTTGAACACCCCTTGAACCTTAACTTTCTTTGGAAGAAACTTGATGAAACCTAGGCCTTTCTTAATCCACTACCTATAATCCTCTTGATTTGTGATTTAGTGAATAGCCAACTTAGGCCAAAAGCCTAAGTTGGGGGTGTGGTGAAAAGAAAAACGGAAAATCAAGAAGTGCAAGAAAAGTCTCCTTAAACCCATGGTGTCGTGAAAAACGGAAAACCCCCATATAAAAAAAAGAAAAAAGAAAAAAGAAAAAGAAAAAGAATGAAAAAGAAGTGAAAGAAAGTTGTGAAATAAAGTACAAAAGAAATTGGGTTTCCAACACACCATGGGAAAGTGAATAATGGGATGACTTACGAACACTAAAGAGAATGATGAAGGAAAGGAAAGGAAGTGTTGTAAGCACCACATTTCATGAGGATGAAAGTCACTGAGCCTAAATGACCATACATTTGCACTTAGCCCCATACAAGTCTTGAAAAGACCTTTTTGATCTTGAGTGAGCTGAAACAAATGTTGATCGGAAAATACTGGCAAACCTATGGGTGAAAGCATGCATTGTGTTCTTGTTTATGATAGTGAGCGTTGAATGTGATTCCTGAACTTTAAATTACAAACCATTGTGTGTGAATATGAAATCATTCCTTGTGTGAGGGCATTTGAACACTTTGGTTGAGCTGGAACTTGCATTTGAAGCAAGTATTGTGAGCATGAGATTCTTTGATATTGGTCAGTCACAACTTGAATCTTTGGGTACACATTTGGTCTTTGCATAAGTAACTTGAGTCTTGTTGTGTGCATTCATAATTGAGTCTTGTGTAGCACTGTTAGAGACACCTTTTTTAAACGGATGAGTTTGATTTTGCTTGAGGACAAGGAAAAGTTTAAGTTGAGGGTGATCATGAGTCCTCAAATTGGACTTATTTAGGGCTATATTTTAATAAAAATTGTGTCCTAAAATGCTCTTTTTATCTCAATATCTAATGAAAACCCTTAAGTTTCAGGTATTTGAAGTTTGAAGGAAAGCATGGACACTACGTCGTAAAAAGGAACGAAAAGGCGGAAAAGAATAAATAAATGAAGGCCTGAGGATCGCCGAGTCCACTTGGCGAGTCGCCAAATGGTCTTACTTCGCCTTTTGTTCCAGTGTGTTGAGCCCTGAAGGAAAGGATCAAATCAGCGAGAAAAGAAGCAGTCGGCGTATAACCGAGCAGTTCCGCAAAGCAGTACCATGTCGCCCTATGACCCAGGAGCACGACGATGTTGAAGGCTGGTGCAAGACGCCGATGAACTACACCAAAAGGTGAATCGCCAAGTTGATCGGCGATTCCGACTAATGTCGCTAAATGATCCGCTGCAGCACAAATCTGTGAAAACTATAAATACTAGTTAGAGTTGTAGTTTTAGGAGTCGAACAATTATTATAATTTTCATATAGAATAGTACTTTTTGATATTTTTGTTCTAAGCTTGAGAGGGTTTTGAAGACTTGAAAATTCAAAGGGTTTCATCTCCAAGGTTTTGGACTTGGGTCTTATGGATTCTTCACTCTTGACTTGTTTTGAGAATTAAATATTCATACCCATTTGAATACAAGCTCATTTTGGTATAAATTTCTATCTCTTTAGCATGTCTAGCTAAAACCCTAATTCTTACAGTGTGATTTTGTGAATATGGGTTAGATTAGTTGTTGGGTCTTGCTTGTTGGTAGTTTATTTGTTGTTTTGATGTGATTTCATTTAGTAGTTGTGGTGGAACTTAATGAAACTTTAGTTGCAAATAAGATTTCACCTTTGTGTTTTCGACCTGCTCGAGAGAGGACGTAAAATTAAGACTACTAAATTTATGACCAGTGTGAGTGGGTCGACATGAGGTTCATCTCGAGAGAGTGAACCCTAGTCCCATGTCCACACACTCAACTCGAGAGAGTGAGTGGGTTAAGGCAGAGGTTGTTCTTCATGCGACAAGTGGATGTCCGAGAGGAACCCACTTGTAACGGAGTAAGTTGCTCGAGAGAGATCTTATCCCCTTTAAAGTCTAGCCTAGTCACAAAATTTCAATGAATTTACTACGAAAATCATGTACCCAATCATTTAGTCTACCCCGTATTCCTATCACATCCCAAGAATCCCATCTCCTTTATTAGTATTTTTCTGTATTTTCATTATTTTTGCTTACTTGTTACAAACCCCCCATTGTTAATTGACACTTTTGTGTCCCCATTTAATTTACAATATTTATATTCGATAATGTTTTTATCTATGACTAATTAGAACTTAATTTTATTTTTCTACTAATTCTCAAAACCACTTCTTGTGGGAACGATCCCAACCCTTGGTTGGGTTACTAAACTATTGTACGATCCTAGACACTTGCATTGGAAGTTGTGTCTTGATTACACAAACATCATTTGTGATTGTATTTATCGATGATATTTTGATCTATTCAAAGAGTGAAAATGAACATGTGGACCATTTGATAATCGTGTGGCAAGTTCTTAAGGACCACCAACTTTTTGCAAAGTTTAGCAAGTGTGAAATTTGGTTGAGATCCATAGCTTTCCTTGGTCATATTGTGTCAAGCATGGGTATTGAGGTAGATCCTAAGAAGACGTATGAGGTCAAGAGTTGGCCTAGACCTCTATCTCCTTCCGACATTTGAAGTTTTTTAGGTTTGGCCGGTTACTATAGAAGGTTTGTTGAGGGATTTTCCTCCATTGCTTCTCCTTTGACGGACTTGACTCAAAAGAAGGCTAAGTTTGTGCGGTTGGAAGCTTGTGAGAAAAGTTTCCAAGAGTTGAAAGATAGACTTACTTCTGCTCCGGTGTTGACCTTACCAGAAGGTACGGATGGTTTTGTGGTATATTGTGATGCCTCTAGAGTGAGGTTGGGATGTGTGCCCATGTAAGATGGTAAGGTGATTGCCTATGCTTCAAAGAAACTTAAGGTCCATGAAAAGGATTATCCGACCCATGATATTCAATTAGCAGCAGTAGTGTTTGCTTTAAAAATATGAAGGCATTACTTATATGGGGTTCATGTGGATGTATTCACCAATCACAAGAGTCTTCAATATGTGTTTAGTCAAAAAGACTTGAATCTTCGTCAACGAAGGTGGTTAGAGTTATTAAGGGATTATGACATGAGTGTCCTTTATCACCCATGCAAAGCTAATGTTGTAGCGAATGCACTTAGTAGATTGTCCATGGGTAGTGTGGCTCACGTAGAGGATGAAAAGAAAGAATTAGTTCGTGAGGTGCATAGATTGGCTCGACTAGGTGTCCAACTAGTAAATTCCACCAAGGGTGGTGTGATGGTCCATAATGGTTCCGAATCATCCTTTGTAATGGATGTGAAGTCTAAGCAAGACCTTGATCCTTTATTGGTTGAGTTGAAAGAATCAGTACTCAAGAAGTCCGTTGAGGTTTTCTCCTAAGAAGGACATGGGGTGCTTAGGTACCAAGGTCGGTTATGTGTTCCGGATGTTAGTGGTTTGAGGGAACAAATTTTAGAGAAAGCTCATAGTTCTCGGTATTTTATTCATTCGAGAGCCACTAAGATGTATCGTGATCTATGGGAAGTCTATTGGTAGAATGGTATGAAGAAAGATATTGCGGGATTCGTAGCCAAATGTCCCAATTGTCAACAAGTTAAGGTTGAGCATCAAAGGCTAGGAGGCTTGTCCCATGATATAAGTATTCCCACTTAGAAGTGGGAAGATGTAAATATGGACTTTATTTTGGGTTTCCTCGAATCCGAAGGCAAAATGATTCCATTTGGGTCATTATAGATCGGATGACAAAATCAGCCCACTTCATTCCCGTCAAGGTTTCTTTTTTGGCGGAAGACTATGCCAAGTTGTATATAAGGGAGATAGTGAAGTTGCATGGGGTTCCTTTATCCATTATTTCGGATCAGGGTACTCAATTTACTTCTCACTTTTTGAAGCCATTCCAAAAAGGGCTTGGTACTAAGGTGAATCTTAGCACTGCTTTCTACCCTCGAACGGATGGTCAAGCAGAACGGACCATTCATACTTTGGAAGATATGTTGATAGCATGTGTAATAGACTTCAAGGGTAATTGGGATGACCACTTGCCATTAATAGAGTTTGCGTACAATAATAACTATCACTCAAGTATCTGTATGGCTCCTTTTGAAGCCTTGTATGGTAGGAGATGTAGGTCTCTGGTTGGTTGGTTTGAGGTAGGTGAAATTGCTTTGATAGAACCCAAGCTAGCTTATGAAACAATTGAGAGAGTTCGGCTTATTGTAAAGAGGTTGAGGATGACTCAAAGTAGACAAAAGTCCTATGCCGATGTGAGAAGAAGAGATCTAGAATTTGAAGTTAATGATTAGTCCTATTTGAATCTCACCCATGAAAGGTGTGATGAGATTTGGCAAGAAAGGGAAACTTAGTCCCCGGTATGTAGGCCCATATCAAATTTTGAAGAGTATTGGGAAGGTTGCCAATGAGTTGGATTTGCCAAATGAGTTGGCTCCGGTTCATTCGATATTTCGTGTTTCTATGCCTAAGAAGTGTATTCGAGATCCGGCATCCACTATTCCCCTAGAAGGGTTGGGAGTTCACGAAAGTATTTCATATGAAGAGGTCCCGGTAGGACCTAGACCGGCAAGTCAAGAGATTGAGAAATAAGGAAATAGCTTCCGTGAAGGTTTTATTGAGGAATCATTTAGTTAAGGGTGCTACATGAGAGGCCGAGACTGAGGCCGATATAAAGTCCCAATTTCCTCATCCTTTTCCTTCTACTCCTATTCAAGCTTGAGGTAACTAGTTCCTCTTGAGTTTTAGTGTTTTGGGAGTCATGTATGTTATATGTGTTTTTCCATGATTTTCTTATGTTATGCATGTTCTTGATGAAATTCATGTTTAGTAAGAAAATGAGTTTTCATGATTTATGTTCTTCGTGTTGTTGTGAATTTAGTATGAGTTTCCTATTTAACTTCATGAGATGAGTTGATGAACATGCTTTAGTATGCTTTTGAGAGCAGTTGCATATTGGCTCCATGATATTTTGTTGAGAATGCTTTTAGCAGGAGAAGGGAGTTCCTCCTATGAATATGAGAAATGTTGAGTTTCATGCATAATGGGTTGTTAGATGTAGTTCCTACTTCCTTGTGTTGCATTGATTATGTTTGAGTTGGAGTTGATGTCTCCTCCTTTGAGTTGTGCATTATTTTGATGTTTCATGCATGATGGGCTGCTAGTTTTGAGTCTTTAATTCTGTAAGGTGTCTAGATCGTTATTCGAGGACGAATGTTCCCAAGGGGGAGATATTGTAACACTTCGGAAACTAATAGGCTAAAGTAGAGATTAACATAGGGGTTAGAGTCGTAAATGTACCTCCCCGTACCTAAACATATAGGGTTTCGTGTTAGAACGTCAAGGTACGGGTCTAAGGACCAACCACGGGTCCTTGAGGAGTACCCTTAGAAATTGCCTGGGCAGTGACCCATGCCTCGTGGGTTAGACCACACCCCCTGGGTGAGGGTTCATGGGTCAAGGCCTTAGAAAACAGGTTCCAGTAACTCACCCACGGTTCACCAGCACGCCACGTGGGTCCATCCGCGGACCGTGGTCGTCAGGCCGTGGGTGGTAACTACTTTTTGGCAGTTGAGTTAAGGGCACTTTGGGGTTTACCTAAATTAATTAGTTATTAAGTGACGTCGTTTTATACTAAATTAGGCTAACTATATAAAGTTTTTAAGTCACCAAATGAAGTCATCCATGCCATTATTCTAAAATCCCAAAAGAACTCCTTTCCAAAAATTCTCTCTCTAAAACTTCAAGGAAGAAGAAGAAAGTTGAAGCTAGGGTTTGAAGGAGCAAGCTTTTCTATTAAATTTATTTGGAGATTCATAGCTAAGGTATGGTAGTCCTTCATCCAATGATAGCTTTCATCCATGGAGTCCCTCCAAACTCAATTTCAAAGATAGTAATTCTCCAAAAGTTAGTGTTTTACTCCAAGTCATGGATTCCTCTTCAAAAATGATTTTCATGATTTAATTATATTATATTATGATGAATTGATGATTTATTATGGTTTTATGATGAATTCCCCAAGAATCCATGAAAATCCCCATATTCCCAATTTATGACCTTGTGGTGTGGGTGAATTGATGAATAAAAGGACATTATGAGATTATGCTTGTAGTAATTGAGCTATTTGAATCATGTTATATACATGTCTAATGTAGTAATTCGATATGTGTTGATTGAATATGATCAATGGTCCTTGAAGGGCAAAGTATGAGAATTATGCATGACTATGAATTTTTTGTGTATACTTTAAGAACACTTTGACAGTGAAGTGTCAATAATTATGATAATGTTGTTGTGTTGATTGAAAGGTTATTCTCATGAAAACATAATGAACATGATGTGAAAGGTTTTCTCACATAATGAAGATTCTCGGTTGAAAGACTTTCTCACCTAATTGAATCTAATGTTCCTTGTACACATGGACGGTGAAAGGTTATTCTCACGCATGATCAAATGAGCTATCCTAATGAAACAAGTTATGGCTTAATAAGTACTCCGTGGGATATATGGTTAGCACCGAGAGGATATTTAATATGAGATGGAAGATCCTCTATTAATAAAGGTCAGGTTTCTAGAAGCAATCTCATGAGATGGAAGCTTCCCCATTAAGAAAGGTCGGGTTTCTACTAACAATCTCCTTATCCCATAAACTATGTGCCCCTGTAGAATATTTAGCTAGTGGATCCACCTAAAACTAACACACCATGGTCTTACCTTAGGCAAGTAGGACATCCTTTTTCGGTGTGGGCAACACCGGATTCCATGTTAAGCTCACATGGTCTATGTCAGTTAAGGCTTATCTCCACTATGAACAAGAACGTGAATTATGAACTGTGGTTACTCAAGGAGCTTTACTTAGCATGGGTGGGATTATGGAATCTTATTCATGCATTGCACAAGTATGCTTTGAGGGTACTTATGGTATGTTACTCTCATGATATGATGATCTATGTAATGAACATGCTTATGACTTATGTTTTTCCATTATCTTCAAAAATAATGCTTTAACTTATTAAATTGCATATATTCAACTAAAATATCCCTTTTAGCATGATTTCAATGTTTTTACGCATGGCTATCATACTTAGTGCATTTTTGTACTAACCCATATTTTCCTACATTTTTTTCCAAGTGTAGGATCCGGTTCTTAAGGTGGTCCTCATAGTGGCTAAAGCTTGGATCGACTCATTCCTCATAGCTTATTGGTGAGTCCTCATGATTCGAGGACGGATGCTTTCACTTAGTAGTTTCATTCTTGTATTTCCTTTCGGACTTTGTTGTATGGGTTGTGTACCTACTTTGATTCAAGTATTGTAATAGATGGTTATATTGAGACAAGTCTAGACTTCCTCTTTTCTATGTGAAACTTTTGGACTTGAAGTGCCTTTTTACTCTTTATTGTTCTATGCTTATGTTATGATACGCTAAGAGGCTTGTATGAGGCTCTTCGGAGTCTTGTACGCCGTGTCACATCTAGAGGGTAATCCTGGGTCGTGACAGACTGGTTACATGTTTGTTATGCCTCAGTCGACTGTAGAACCAGAGTCCTCACATCTCAGTTTCTAAATGAACTAGTCATTGAATGGAAGTGTAGTACGGTGGTGCATATAGGTCGGTTTGTCTCTTACCTTAAGGACAAAAGGATGATTTTTTATGGGTTGTATCTACCATCTAGTTTGGGTTACGTATTCTAGCTTCGAGACCCCAACTCTTCCGTTTGTCTATGTAGTGAATGAATTCCCATAAGTGTTTCTCAAAGACCTTTCTGGAGTCTCTCCAGAAAGGGAAATTGACTTTGAAATAGACCTTCTTTCATATACTCAACCTATCTCCATCCCTCTTTATAGAATGGTTCCAACTGAGCTTAAGGAGTTGAAAGATCAGTTGAAAGACCTTCTAGATAAGAGTTTTATGAGACCCAACATCTCTCCATGGGGTCCTTCGGTTCTCTTCGTGCATAAGAAATATGATTCTCTCAGAATATGCATCGATTACAATCAGTTGAACAAGTTCACCATCAAATCTAAGTATCCTATCCCCAGGAATAACTTATCATGATTTATAAATTTTGATATAAATTTTAAAATTGGAATATTCCTACACGAATTAGAACATGAGATAGAGTAATAATAGTGAGATAAATATATTATGTACTTTTTTTAACAAAAAATAGTCATGATTTATTGTCACTGTCAAAGAGGATACAGAGGAAGAAGGAGGACTAGGTCTGACCTTCTTCAATACATTTTGTATTTGTTAGCCTTTTAGGCTAATAAGCAAAAGATTGGGCTGACAAAAGTGGCAATAAAGTTGTTTCTTTATGGCGGATCAAAGATGAGAGCACCATGATTTCTCCTCCTGACTCTAAAAGATGGTATTTACCATCTGTCGATGTTAACTAGGCCTATGATTTGTCTAGGTAAGGAGCTATAGTTAGTGTAGATACCATTTTTTTCCACTCTTTTGACTCACGGATGCTATATAATGTACTTAGGAGTGATTATCATCATTAATTTCTTGGTTTTGACTTTTGAGGTTGATTTTAGTTCAATATCTATTTTTAGGATAGACTAAATTAAATTAAATTTCAGTCCTTAAAAATTATTTTAAAAAAACGTGCCAGTAATTCAAACCTGTATTGATCACGTGGACTATATTTTAATAGAGCTTAGCCCCCTATGGCCTATAGCACTGTGCATATAAATTTTGTTGTTTTCTAATTTCAACTTAGAATCCGAACAAGAAGGTAATAACATCAGTAACAAAGGAAAAAATACAAAGTAAGAAGGTAGTAAGAAAAGATGAGATACTAGAATCGAGAATGAAAATGAGAGATAACTGACTGTCAAAGATTTGGCACAATTTGTATAACTATTTTTTTAAGGGAAAAGGGACGGATTTACCCCCGAACTTTAATAAATGGTACGTATATGCCCTCCGTTATACTTTGCATCCACATAATCCCCTACCGTCAAATTATAGGTACACAATACCCCTCTCACTAACGGACCCCTAATTTCTTACACGTGTCGTGTCTTAACCCTATTGAACTACCCGTTTTACCCTTTTTTTTAACCCATAACCCAACTATCCGCCCCATAACCCAATACCCACCCAATTTCCTCTAAAAGGAATCCTAATTAAAACACTTAAATTAACACACCAAAATCAGTCCCTTTTCCCTAGTCGGAGCTCCTCACGTATCTCACACACCAAAATCCTAGTCGTCGCTCGTATCCAACTATCCACCGCGATTCCAGTTTGTCTTCGTCAATTCCACCTTGTCTTCGTCGAACTGATATTGAACTGATAAGTAGATGATGATTTATTCAGAAGTAAATTTATTGACTGTTGTGATAAGATGATGATGATTTAAGAGGGTATTTGGTCGAATCCAAGAGGCATTCCAGAAATTAATGTGTGTGCTGTTCGCCGGTTTCCAAAGAAGTCCGATATGACAAGTTCAATCATAGCTTCAGAAAGAGCAACAACAACATCATACATTGCAGCTCCTTCACCGTCTAATTTTGCAGCATACATCCAATTCTCACTTGCTTTAACATCAGAAAGAGATGTAACTTTCGCCCAAACAAGATTTGTGAGTGCTTCTCCGACAGCCAGCCTTGCCATTGCTTTTGGATCCAAGAGACCTTTTATTGGCTACTCTCCAATTGAGCATACACCTCCAGTCAAGTCTGTATAAGTTTGAGATATGACAGCCATATCAGCAAGAGTAATCTGCAAATGGCTTTTCAAGTCCTAGATTTACTAGAGCTAATGGCAGTCACAGAGATGGTGTTGTGAGTTGAAGAAGCAGTCACAACAAGCAAAGCATGATTTTTAGTGGGTATTGGGTTATGAGGCGGATAATTGGGTTATGGGTTAAAAAAAGGGTCAAACGGGTAGTTCAATAGGATTAAGACACGTGTAAAAAATTAGGGGTCCGTTAGTGAGAGCGGTATATGTGTACCTACAATTGGACGGCAGGGGCTTATGTGGACGCAAAGTATAACGGAGGGCATATACGTACCATTTATTAAAGTTCGGGGGTAAATCCGTCCCTTTTCCCTTTTTTTAATCCTGATCCTTTTAAATAGTTAATTGAACCTAAATTTCAAATAAAATTCTTCAATATTATATTCGGTCCAATGTTATCAACTGAATCAATAATATTGACCATATCTAAGCTATAGACCCTTATAAAGTCATCATGGATCACAACATTTTTCAATCTTTAACCATTACCATATCTAAGCTATAGACCTTACAAAGTCATCATGGATCACAACACTTTTCAATCTTTAACCAACATTTAGAAAGAAAAAAATGTACTGGCAGAGTTTTTAAAAACAATTATATATGTCTCTTCCTATCTCTTTTAACTTCTTGTCATAAATATATTATAATATTTGTGTGATTTAAATTATACTCTTTTCATATCAACTTATATGATATCATATTGTTTGAATTTCAAAAGTCAATTGAGTTTTATTCTAACCCACAATTTTCGACCTGACTAAGAAATTTTTATTAAAAGTAAAGAAATATATTTAATTTAATTATTTTCAAATTTTGAAATTCGATATCATTAATTAAAGAAATATTATCACGTAAACCAGAACAGAGAAAGTCCTTACTCAATATAACAACTGCCCATCTCATTAACAAGAGTTATAATAGGATGGATAAGATATCTTCACTCAGTGGCAGAATTAGAATTCCCACTAAGGGATGTCGTTAAAACATAAAGAAGTAAATTTACAAAGAAGTTCAGAGATGTCATCATTTATATGTAATATATACATAAAAATATTGTTATTTAGCTGTACAGTGTAATTTTCTGATGAAGGAATATAAAATTGACATCCTTTAAATATACATGGCTCACCAATATATCTCCATTCTTAATCAGATGTATTAATAAATGAGGCTATATAAGTAAGTAGCCAGTGTCCAATTTTATGCAACTCCTCTACATCAACAATTAACTTTTGTCCCCATATTTTTTCTCTATAAACTATTTTCAATATAATTGTACACCTGGCTGTGATTAGTAAAATTATGGCATTTAATGTTGAAACTAATTTTGGACGAGGAAAAATATTTGGAAGAAATTTGCAAGGCTTCCCATTTTATAGTTATAAAAAAGGAGCCAATGTTATTTCTTGTGTAGCTATTGGCCCAACTCAAGTACCACAATTACCATGGAAGTTGATTTTCCATGAAAAAAAGATACCATTATTGAGCAATGAAAAATTTGGGATTTATGGTGGAAAGTTTGTCCCTGAGACATTAATATCTTCTTTAACAAAGCTTGATTATGAATTCAACTCTACTTTGCATGACCCTCAATTTCAGGTTTGTCAAAAATTCCTAGACTTGTATATTTTTTATGTAATGATATGTTCAATTGCACATACATGACAATTTTAAAATTTGTGATTTAATAAAAATCATTTGTTTCATTAGTCTAATAGTGCAACAACATGTATACAAACTTTGAACCATACTAAGAAAGTCACATATATGTACACTATAAATGATCTCATTAAGAGTAATTGTACTTCTCACATGATTTGTCATATAGGACGCGTGTGTTTATTTGTTCAATTTTATTATACTTTAAGTGGTTGCTTGTGCACATCCAAAAGTAGAGGGCATAGATATCAGGTAAGCACAGATTAAAGGACAGATTTATGTATTATCGTACGAAATGATGATTAGACTTAATTATTTGAATGTAGTTGGAGCTTGAAGTGGCATTAAGAGACTATGTAGGTCGTGCAACACCTTTGCACTTTGCCCAAAGACTCACACATTATTACAAGAGTATTAATAAGGGGATAGGGCCAGATATATATCTTAAAAGGGAAGATCTCAACCATGGTGGTGCACACAAGATCAACAACGCTATTGCACAAGCGATGTTGGCCAAACGCATCGGCTTCAAAAACGTCGTGGCGTCCACCGGTGCTGGCCAGCACGGTGTCGCCACGGCGGCTGCGTGTGCCAAACTCTCATTGGAGTGCACAATATTCATGGGGAGCTTAGATATGGAGAGACAACCTTCCAACGTACTCTTGATGAAGCATCTTGGCGCAAAGGTACATCCTTTTTCACTTCTTGGCCAAGTACGTTGTGTGACATCATGTACTCCCTCCGTCTCAATTTATGTGACACGTTTTGAATTTTGAGATATAAACAAGTCTACATTTTACTGTAAATTTTTCGTATATCTTTTAAATATTTTGGATTATCAATTATTGTGACTTATAGTATGCTTTACGTAGTTTACGAATATATAAATTTCATTTTTAAAAAATTAAAGATTTCACACACAAATTCTCGATTAAACTTAAACAATTTGACTCTCTAAAATTGAAATATGTCACATAAATTGGGACATAGTGAGTAATTAATCATCTCATTAAGGGGTAACATGAGAAATTTTAGATAAGGTAGTACGTAATACAATTTAACATAGTATCAAAATAAAGGAAGAGAGTCTATATTCACAACTCCTAGCTACACCAAAAGGAAAAAAATATATTCAGCTGTTTAAATTTATTTATCTCTTTTTTTTATTGTCGTCCATTTAAAAAATGAATATATCTTTTCTTTTGTGCAATCCTTTAATTCTAAATCTTTTTAAAGTCAAAATCAGATAAATATTACTCCATTCATCTCAATTTATGTGACACTTTTCGGGTTTCGAGATTCAAACAAGTCTATTTTTTACCGGAAATTTTTCATACATTTTTTAAATATTTTGAATTGTCAATTATTCTGACTTATAGTACTTTTTACGTAGTTTACAAATATATAAATTTCATTTTAAAAAAAAAATAAAGATTTCATGCATAAATTATCAGTCAAATTTAAACTGTTTAACTCTCGAAAAAATGAAAAATATCGCATAAAATTGGGACAGAGGAAGTACTTAGCTTATTTCCTTTGGTTTGGGTTTTTTCTATGACAAAAACATAATAAATGTACAGGTGAAATCAGTTAAAGGAAGTTTCAAAGATGCTGTGTCACAAGGTATTAGATATTGGGTTAACAATTTGGATAAAAGCTATTTCTTAGTAGGTGCAGCCATAGGACCTCACCCATGTCCAACCATGGTTCGTGAATTCCAATCAATTATTGGAAAAGAGACTAGGAAACAAGCCATGGACAAGTGGGGTGGCAAACCACATGTGTTGGTGGCTTGTGTTGGGAGTGGTTCTAATGCATTGGGATTGTTTCATGAATTTATAAAAGATGAAGATGTTAGGCTAATAGGAGTTGAGGCCGGTGGGACCGGTCTTGATTCAGGTAATGATTATGAATTCACGAAAACTTCATAAATTTTATCTAGATATTGATTATAATGTTATAAAAAATCATAAAATTTAAAATTTTGAATTCGTCTTGTACAGATCAACACTTGGCGACTATGGCCAGGGGTCAAGTTGGGGTGTACCATGGTGCCATGAGCTATCTATTACAAGACGAGGAGGGCCAAATTATTGGACCACACTCTATAGGTGTCGGGTAAGTTTTACTTTTAACACGATAACTTTTGCTTAAATGATGTATTCATACTAAAATGTTATTAATTTTGTATAAATATTTACTATCACTTGAAATCGTCGTTAATAAAATTAAGAACCACTTCACGCGTTAATAATATAAAAAATAATGTGAACTATCAATGTGTATAATAACTTAAATATTATTTGTGCAAGTAGATTAGAGTATCCTGGTGTGAGCCCTGAGCTTAGCTTTCTAAAAGACATCGGACGTATAGAGTTTTCTACCGTTACAGATGAACAAGCGATAGAAGGTAATTATCTCAAACAAAGTATATAGTCATTAAAAAAATTTAAACTTAGATACAAGGAAAAAAGCTTAAATATGTCGTTGAATTATGACAAAAACTTCATTGATGTCATTTGTTAAAAGTTTGGCTCATCTATGTCATTTTTGTTTGAGAAAAGACACATTCATGCCATTACTTGTTAGCTGAAATGGTGTAGATGAGCCAAACTTTTAACGGATGACATAGATGACACTTTTCTCAAAGTTCGATGGCATATTTCAGATTGTTTCCTTTTAAAAAACGATTTAATTAATGACGTGGCTGAATCATAATAATTGACCACGTGTAAAAATAATTTTTTTCAAAAGCGGAACTGTTTTGATCAAGTTGACAAATAATGGCATGGATGAGCCTTTTCTCAAACGGAAATAGCATAGATGAGCCAAACTTTTAATAGATGACATAAATGATTATTTCTCAAAATTCGACGACATATTTGAGCTTTGTCCCTCTATACAATAATGATATAATTTAATTCAATTTTGCGTTGCAGCATATAAACGATTGTGTAGGCTAGAAGGAATAATTCCAGGTTTAGAAGCTTCTCATGCACTTGCATTTCTTGACAAGCTTTGCTATACTTTAAAGGATGGTGAGAAGGTGATTATAAATTTAAGTGGCCATGGAGACAAAGATGCTGCAATTGTCTTCAATCATACACCAAACCATGAATGAAATATATCATCAACACCTATTTAAATAAACAATGTAAATATTGTAATGAATAGAAAGCTATCTAGGTTCAGTGTATGATTAAATTTAATTTCATTGGTCCAAGATATATCGTTGCATAGATGGGGCACACAATTAAAGTGACAGAAAATATGTATTTGAAGTCTTTTTGTTTCTTAGAGAAGAAGAGAAAATGATATATTTAGGTGAAGTGTCTTTTTCTATTAGTCCGTCCTATCTTTAGGCAAGAAATTGAGATTCCCAATCAATGAGATTTGGTGTACAAATAAAAAACAAATACAAGAATAAATGTACAAAATACATGCTCCCTCCATTTCAATTTGCTTGACCTATTTTGACTTGACACGAAGTTTAAGAAAATAAAGAATGCATTTGAATCTTATGGTATTAAATTAAAGATATATCAAATGTATCAAAATACCCTTTAATCATGTAATCTTAAACATAGCATATAGAAAGTTGGAATTAAAATGTTGCTAAAATGAAAAGGGTCATTCTTTTTTAAACAAACTAAAAAGAAAAGTAGGTCAAATAAGTTGTAGCTTCAGCTTTCAGCTCGTGAACAATAGTTTTATAATTGGTGATTTTACTCATTTTTCTTCTCTAGTTTTTGGTGTTTTCTTGTAGTTGTTGTTGCTTATTGCTTGACACTTCTTTGGTAGTCATTTTGGCAAACACATTTGTAACTCTTGTTGATTATAGTGGAGCTTTGGTTTTGTGTTTTTTACTCTTCAGTCTAAAGAGGTTTTCCACGTAAATTTGATATCTCGTGTTGTTTATTGATTTTGCTTTGTCTTTGTCACAACTCCACTCTATACCTAAGCTGAGACACGGTACCTAGGACCATAAATGATCATGGACTAACCCTTGACTTAACATATGAGGTATCATATGAACTATTAGAGAACATATGCTTAATAAAAAATTCAATAAACTCCGTGAGACTACATTAGTAATGTCTGAATGAAGCCTCTACTACTTTAGAATGAAAATATAAGTCTACTGGTACATGACCGACAACTACCTCAAAAGAAAGACAACATAAGAAAAGAGTCTGACTGTCTAAAACAATGGAGTCCTCAAATGAGGAGGGCTAACCAAAAGCTAACCGGAAGTGTTGCAACCTCACTATATGAGTACGAACACCAAAATCTATATCATAAAAGGACGCAACGCAGATAAATACATGTGTCAGTACGTGTAATGTACTGAGTAAGTAATGGGGGACACTAGCATAATCATTTAAGAAATTATCAACAAGACAGTGATATAATATTTCCAAGATCAGATGAATAGAGAAGAGCTAACAAGGAAGGTAGTTGGAGTCCCTAAATAGGTATCATAAAAATCTCTTTCAAATGTACATATACATATAGTTGAGTCTTTTCAATAACCTGCATAATCATACATATAAAATAACATATTTAAAAGGAACCGTATAGTCTTAAAACATATCATAAAATGCATGATTAGGAAGTTTCTTATAATCGACACACGTCATTTGAGATCATGACAGTTAACCTATAATCCAAGTTGGATGGGTTGTCATATACCTTGCCAATGTATAGAATCATATCTTATCATATGTACATCCACTAATCTGAGCCTCTGAGAGCTAGAATGTCAACCGATAAAGCGGTGAAACATAATCCTATATTGGTGTATAGTTATAGGACTTAATTTTTCTAAGCTCGCATTCTCTCAGTACTAAATAGTGCTTCCAAACAAACATATATTCTTATAATGCTTATAGGTATGAAAACCACTTATCATTTTTAATCGTATATGATGTTAAGATCAAAAGTCATATCTTAAAATAACATGTATTTAGGTTGTAATTCATATCATAATTGTTTTCCTGCTTAAAATCCATAAGGGTTTGCATGACATAAAAATCATGCTAAATCAGTACCATATGATTTCAAAATCAAAGTGAAACAATGAAACCATAACTTATTTGAAGAAATTAAATATCATAATTTATTTTTAAAAGACCTTAGCTTTACTTTTAACAATCTTATGAAATTCTTTAGAATCAAATACTTTAGGCATGAGAGTGAAGGGATACTCTCATTGAAGCATTAGATACTTGAGAGATTGAGATTCAAAAGAAGAACTTACTAGAAAGACCTGAAACCCTAGTGGTTGCCTTGCTTACGGTAGTTTTTGAGTTTGAGGAAGTTCAGAGTTTAGGGATTCAATCTTGAGCCTGAAAACTCTTTTAGGATATGTGTGATGTCGTGATTTAGACTTTGAAAAAGTATGAAAAGATAAAAGAAATCACAATTAAAAAGTTATTGGTAACCTTTCATGTGGCCATCTATGGTCTGTGGTTTGATCTATGGACCATAAATCTCATTCGTGGAAGTTAGACTGAAATTTTGAGTTTCAGAACATTATTTTATGGGTCAAAATTATGGCGCGTAACTGGGTCCGTAGGAATTGGAACCAAAAATGACTTTTAGAACTTTTTTCCACGAGTGAAAAATACATATCGTACTTTAATTTATGACCCATAGATGAGGTTCATAGACACTGACTCTGTAAACTATGTTGTGGTAGTCTCTCCTAAAATGGTCATAACTTTTTACTCCAAACTTGAAATGTGGCAAACTTTGTTCAGTTGGAAGAAGACTCGTAGGCCTTTAATTGGATAGGTCATAGGCTACCTAGCTAATTCATTATATTCATATAAATGTAATTATTTGAAGTTGACATTAATATGAACTCATGCGAAAACTTAGTTGATAGGAATACCTTGAACATAACTTGGTATATGATGTACATTACGACCCTAAAGCACATCTTATATACTTACTACACTTAGTAAGGGACCTTAACATATGTGTAAAACTTACAAATCATCGGGTTTGTACCTATACGCATAAGGAAGATGGTTCAGATCTTTGCTTAGAAGTTGTAGGGTGTTACAGTCTTATTTGTTTTGGTTGCTATGTTTGCTGCCCAAAATAGCTAGTGATTAGCTTAAATTTGTTGTCTCCTCTTGGTTTAAATAGAAGGGAAAGTTTAGACTTGGATATTCTTATGCTATTATCCTGTTGTGCATCTTTGTTTGTGTTTTTCTTTCCCAACAAAGTGGTATCAGAGTCAGGGTGTTAGTGATTATCTATTTTAGTGATGGAGTCAAATATGAGCAAAATGATGTGTTTGACTAGTAGTAATTATCATATATGTAAAGGCTAGATGAAAAAACTTCTATTTTTCAAGAAAAAGGAATTTACCTATATTTGCTTCCAATAAACCTGAATCTATGAATGATAATGATTGAGAATTTGAGCACCTATAATTTTTTTGGCTATATCAAACAATGGATTAAAGATAATGTTAGAAATCACACTATGACTGAGACACATTCTACAAGTTTATGGAATAATCTTGAGACACTTTATGCTTTTAAGGTTGACGATAATAAGTTTTATGCTAAAACAATTAATCAATATCATATATAAATAGGGCAATCCTATTTCAGATCATATAACTGATTTTCAGGGTGTTCTTGACCAGTTGTCTGAAGTGGGTGTAAAATTTGATGAAGAAATACAAGGACTCTAGCTTCTTAATAGTAACGACCTAGACCGTCGTGATTGGCACCGTCACTAACCCTCCAGTGGGAGAACCATTACTATAGCCCAACTAAGGAACCTTAACCAAAATACTACACATTTAAAGATGCGGAAACAGGTTTAAATGACTAAAGAAAAATAGAGTTCCCATAACTCCGGAAGTTCAACAAACAACTAACAACTATTGAAGAAGTTAACCCCTAGAACTGAAAGTCATTGTACCAATACATCTAAAGTGCAACAATTCTAAGAAAAAGGGGTACAACCACAACCAAACATAAGAAATATCTAAACAATAGTTTGAGTTCGAAAGGAATAGACTAAACAAAAGTGAAGGATTCCATGGCAGCCTGAAAGAACTGGCTCACCCTTGAAATCCGGTCTCGATCACTGATCTCCTAGTTGAGGTCTATCAATAGCCGCCTGAAGATGCCCTATACTCAACAAAGAACGAGCAAGTGCAGTATCAGTATACAACATCAATGTACTGGTAGGATCACGTGGTTATTCCAGTAAGTGAACATATACAAGCAATCACAACATGGTAAACATGCATATATAGAATATATATAAATCAGTTATTGTTTTAGAACAAGATAAATTCCACATTCTCAATAAGAAGTAGAAACAACAGTACAATGGTTCTCTCATGGAACCCACACCCAAACTATTAGTGTGTCGGAATATGACACCTGATCCAATATATGTATCGAAACGCTACACCCGATCCAATAGATGTATCGAAATGTGACACCCGATCCAATATATGTGTTAGAACATGACACCCGATCCATTCAGCCCAATGTCACGACCCGGGAGCACCCCGTAACCGGCGTACTCGACCTCGAAGAGGTCTAATACAAGCCTCTTAGCATTCATTCATCGCATAGAAACTAAAACCATAAGGAATTTAAAACTTTCTTTACCAAGAAAAACATTGCATAAAAAAAAAATAGCAAGCGGAAGACTTTCTAGACTTTATACATGA
>JAJOOS010000324.1:0-73095 GCA_029582725.1 Solanum chiquidenum
ATGAGAGAATTAACTAGGGTATACGTGTTCCCCACAAGCTCATAACGCAGTAATCCTAGTAATAGCAATCCTTTCCTAGTGTACCACATGCAAAGTGATAAGTTAGGTATCTCTAAATCCTTGGTCCGGCATCTAGAGAATTTCACCCCAACCTTGGTCCGGCTACGTGTGTATAATTTACTAACCCTTACCTTTACCTCATATTAGACATCATAATCGATGTTTGGCTTAGTTATTACTTCGCACCAATCGACACTATCCTATTAGATAGTATCACACTATATCTATGTTGATAATTCTTTTCTTGTTGATTACCTCCTTGGTCCGGCAAGTAGCAACAAGGCGAGTTCTAACGCGTGCACTCGTTAAAAAGACTTCTAAACGAAAGAATAATCAATGCATGCAAAACACTATTCAAGAATTGCTTATTTACTATTCATACTTTGTTAATCGCTCATGGTTCCCACAACCCTAGTTGTGGAGTTTAGTTACCCATAATCATATGAACACAATTATTGTTTTAGATGAAAGAATTATGAACTTACGTAAGAAGAATAATAAACCCAGAAATTCAACTCGAATTGCAATACCAAAATCTTCAAAACGAACTTAGGAAATTAAGAATTGCTAAAGTTACAAGTTAATCTCCCAAGTCAAGAACTAGAATAGAATAACAATGTCTAACCCCTAAAAGCGAGGTTTACATGCCCTATTTATAGAAAACAAGTCCTAAATAAAAAGGGAAACAAAATAAGGAAAGTTTCATTCAGGCACGCGTCTTCAATCCACGAGACTGACTCACGGACCGTCAATGGATCTGCGGTCCGTGAGTCCCTTCCGTCAGCCCAGCCTTTGAAAATATTTCAGCTTCCAAAATCCAGCTTCTCTGAAGTAAACGACGGATGTACAGTACGGACCGTAGATCGATCTACGGTCCGTCAATCCCCCTTCGTAGCTCCACACTTGGAATCTTCAAAATCAGGTACTGGAACCCTCACAGTATCAATCTACGGATCAATAGTATGGTCCGTAGATCCATCTATGGACCGTCAATGGGCACCGTGGTTCCACACTTGGTCAGATTTCCCTGATTTGCCACCATGCCTAGGCTGCTGATCTACGACCACCATCTACGGAGCGTCAATAGACCTACGGTCCGTAGATCACCTCCGTATATGCCTTTTTCTGCATTTCTTTCAGTTGTCTCTTTAATTCCGTGCCTGAACATCTTTCCTGCAAAATATGATAAAAAATTCATAAAAAACAATACAAAAAGGCCCTAGACTCACACAACTTGTAAGTGAACTGTATTAGAAATACCGTAAACTCACGGTATATCAGCACTCGTTAAAAAGATTTCTAACCAAAAGAATTATCAATGCATGCAACAACACTATTCAAGAATTACTTAGGTACTATTCATACTTCGTTAATCGCTCATGGTTCCCACAACCCCAGTTGTGGATTTAGTTACCCATAAATGCAAGAACACAATTCATATTCTTAGATGAAAAAATCATGAACTTACGTAATGAGAAGAATAAACCCAGAATCTCAACTTGAACTGCAAAGTCAAAATCGTCAAAACATGCTTAGGAAATTAAGAAATGCTAAAGTTGCAAGTTAATATTCAAAGAAAAAATACTAGAACAAAGTAATAATGTCTAACTCCCAATAACGAAGTTTACATGCCCTATTTATAGAAAAACAAGTCTCGTGGACGTGGTTTCGATCTATGACACTGAACTACAGACCATGGACTAACCTACGGTCCGTAGGTCCCTTCCGTGGCTCGGGACTTAGGCATTTTTCCAACTTCAAAAATCTCCACTTCTCATCCACAATCGATGGATCAACAGTACAGACCGTGATTCAATCGACGGTCAGTGGGTCCTCCGCCGTAGCTCCATACTTAGAATCTTCAAAATCAGGTACTGGAACCCCTTCTCTAAAGCATTTGACGGACCTGCAGGATGGCACGTAGGTCGACCTACGGTCCGCCACTTGAGTCCGTGGTTCCATACTTGGTCAAGAATTCCCTGATTTATTCTTCATGCATTACCTGCCCATCTATGATCACTACCTACGGAATGTGAATGGACCTACGATCCGTCAATCACTTTCGTAGATGCCTTTTTCTGCACAATCTTCAGATGTCTCTCTCAACTCCCACGTCTGAACTTATTTCATGCAAACATGATAAAAACTAATTAATACCAATACAAAATGGCCGTAGAAAGACTCAAATCTTAAGTGAAATGTATTAAAAATACCATAAACACACGGTATATCAACAACCCTAGCTAGAATTGGGTTTTTGACTTCTCAATTGGGGGGAAACTAAGGGGGCTCTATGGGGGAAGAATCCATAGAAAAATAAGCTAAACATACCTATTTTCAAAGCCCTAAAGAAAGCTTGAATAAATGGAGAAACACTGCCCTCTTCTCTTCTCATCTTCTTCTTCTTCTTCTTCTTCACTTCTAGAGAGAGAATATTTGGAGAGTAATTTGGGGTATTGGATGAATGAGTTAAATGAATTATGATTTAAATGAATTAGCTTAGGGTCTTATTAGGCTTATATAGGTGGCTAATTAACTAACTAACCGACCTACCTTAACCCCTAATTAATAACTTAATTAATTCCTAAACCCCCTAACTAAAACAAAAAGTCCAAAAATTGTTAAGACCTACGGACTGTAGGTGGGGTGACGGCTCATACTGTTCACTTCATAGGTGAGTACTGTGGCTAAGAAGGCAGGTCAACTTCAAGTCTTGACCCACAACCAAGAGCTACAGGGCGTGAGTGGACCTACTCCCCGTAGTCCCCTAACATAGCTCACCAAAATCTACACATTTAGGGACAATTTTGGGGTCCACCTCAAGGACCCCTTTGGTTGATCCTTGGGGAGTCGTACCCGAACGTTTAACCCCTAAAACCCCTACTCTAAGTACGTGAATCATTTTTACGACTTTTAATCCTCATACGACACTCCAAACCTCTTACAAAAGGCTCTAGAACTCACTAGTCAACTTGCTAGTTTCCGGGGTGTTACAATATCCCCCCCTTGGGATCATTCATCCTCGAATGACGATTCTATACACTTATTAAAGTCATAACTCTAAACTATCAGCCCATCATGCATGCACTACATCTAAATGCACACAATCAAACACGAAAACTTCAATTCAAAACCAAACTCATTGAATGTAACACAAGGGAGTAGGAACTACTTCTACCAACCCAAAAATGCATCATATTCTATATCTACTATTTTTAAAGGAGGAACTATCATCTCCTAATTAAAACATGCTCAATACTCCCTCATGGAGCCTAAATGCAAATTTACGCGCAAAAAGCATTTATTCAAGGAGGCAATCTTTCAACTCCCAAACTAAGGCATGCTCATAATCAACTCATGAAGTCTACATGCAAATCTACTCAATGTACTACAACATGAGGAAAACAATGCATATAAGTCATTTCTAACAAGACCTAAGCATTTTCATGAACATACAGATAAGGAAATCATGGCAACACATAAAACACACAATAACCCTACTAGGTAAGCACACTATCCCTCCCTTGGGAGTAAGCCTACACAAGCTCTTCTAAACAATATGCATACTAAAAGCAACTTCAAAGTCCAACATAACAAGTCGCAAAAGACAAGAAATCTGGAATTTTACTAAAGCATGAAACACATACTGGAAAGGACATGAGTAGATCACTCTTGATCTTCTCTAGATTAGCAAGCATAAAACTTATTCTTCTTTTGAGTACCTCATCCGGATCACTAGAGGCAACTTTCTTATCCTCCTTTCCCTTAGCCTTAAGAACCAGGCAATCTCTCATTTTGTGCCCATCCTTTCCACACCCATAGAACCCATCCATGCCAGCTAGGCACTTACCAAAATGATACCTTCCACACTTGGTGCTACTAGGCTTAGGAAATGGAGAGCCTTGACCAGAATACTTTTGTCTAGACTTAGACCTACCTTTCTCATCAGACTTAGCATTGGGTAAGTTCCCATCATCGGTCCTAGCTCTTTACCCCTCCCTATTTATTTTCTTCAGATTTTGCTCCTCAATTTATTGAGCATGCATCATGAGACGAGAAATATTCATACTAGGGATAAGCATTACCGAACGACATTTATTGACCACTAATTGAGACACTCCCATCACAAACTTATTCATCTTGGCCCTAGAATCCCCCATTATGGTTGGGGCATATTTGTATAGTTGGGTGAATTTAAGGGAATACTCTTTCACACTCATACCCCCTTGCTTAAGATTTATTAACTCTTGCATCTTTAGCCCTCAACTCAAGGGGAAAGAACCTATCAAGGAATTCCTCCTTAAACATCTCCCAATCTATGGGACCTACCTCTACCGGCCTACTATATTTCCATTGTTCATACCAATTTTGTGCTACATCCCTCAATTGATTAGCGGCTAGCTTCGCTTTCTCTATCGAATTTAATCCCATGATGGCAAGCACCTTATGCACCTCATCTATAAAACCTTGAGGATCTTCCTCCACTTTGGAGCCATAAAACTCTAGAGGGTTCATCCTCAAAAACTCTCTAACCCTAGAAGAAGCCATCCCCCTTATTGGGTTTGCCGGAGCCACCACCTCTCTATTCGCTTGAGTCGTCAACGCTTGAGCCAACAATGGCATAGAAGCACTAAACTCCGCAAGAGTGGAATTCCCAATTGGAGGGTCATTTGGAACTTGATGAGGAGATTGGTTTGGACCTTGAGGAAGAACTTCTTGTTCTCCATTGTCTTCTTCATCCCTCCTAGTATTAGCCATACCCTGAAAAATCATAGGCACAAATTAGAAAAAAGGGCCTACTAAATCCAAACTCTATAGCACGACTAAGAGAATGAAGAAATGAGATTTCCTAACATCCAATACCCTCCTATTCATAAATGTGGCACGCTTCACATTTATGAACAAGACTCTACTAGATATGGTTTGAGACAATCCTACAACCATTCTAAATATTTGCTCTGATTACAACGTTTGTCACGACCCAGGGGTACCCCTAAACGTAACATTGTGTACTTGACCCCGAAGGTGCCTCATACAAGCCCTTAGCATCATAACATAGGTAATAGAAATATAACATGGGAAAATTTAAAACTTCTTTAAAACCATACAATCGAAAACATATTCATAAGCAAGCGGAAGTATTTACTAAATCTTTGTCTCAAACCATCTAACATAACTCTTGAATAAAACTCTCGGGACGCAGCCCATACAAAGTCTAAAACATAAAGAAATGACATAAAGGAAATATGGGTTTGTCCTCGAAGCTATGAGGATTCACTAATTCTTCAACTCTTCTTTGCACCTTAGGAACCTAGCCTCCAAAGCAACTCAATCTTCGAAATGCTACATTTGATTAGAATATAGGCAATATGTGTTAGTACAAAATGTACCAAGTATGATAGCTAACACAAAACCATAGGAGCATCTCAAAATGGTTAGTCAACATAACACATAAGCATAAGAGATAATAATATAATCAACATGGTCATAGCATAATCTCCAACATAAGTATCATATAATCATAAGTCTACATAAGACATAATTAATGAGCGTAAGAGATACATCATAATCATAATAAGATAAATATTCAACATAAGCATCATATAAGCATAATTGACTCTTAGTCATCTCTACCATAATAGAACCATTCTCATGTAACCTCAAAAGCATACATGTGCAAAGAAAGAATAGCATCCCATAATACCACCCAAGATAAGTATCCCTTTTTGGTCATATTAATCATAGTCTAAGTACATGGTCAACTATTAAGCTTCTCTACCATAAGGGCACCATACTTCTAGGTAACCTCAAAGCACACTTGTGCAATGTATGAAAGGCATCCCATACTACCCTTCACACTAAGCACAGCCTTAAAGTCATCCTAGTCATACTCACCCTCCTTTTGCCTCATTATTAGCTTAACTCTCATAACTAAGGGAATCTCTCACCTTTAGTCAACTATATCTAGGAAGGGCAAACTATAGCACAATCATATCTCAAGACTTCTCTTAAATAACCCTAAGTTGTACTTGTGCAATGCATGGATAGCACCCCATAATACTATTCATGCTAAGTACCACCTTTAGGTCCTCATACTAACATACAATTTCTTTGTTTAGAACCTAGTTCCTCTCTTTACTTTAGAACAGTATGAGGCACTCTCTTAGGCAAATCTTAGTTCATCTCATTTTAAACCTTGGAACACTATGAGGTACTTCCTTAAGCACATATAAGTTCACTATATAACATGGATCCTATGAGACACTTACTTAAGCATGTCTAAATCCATTTCTACGTTGAAAACTATGAGATACACCCTTAAATATGTCTAAGTTCCTTCTTCACATGGACCCTATGAGATACTACCCTAAGCATGTCTAAGTCCACTTATACTCTTGAACACTATGAGGTACTTCATTAAGTACATCTTAGTTCAATTATACTTTAGAACACTATGAGATACTTCTTTAAGCATGTCTTAGTTCATTGAATATGGAGATTACTACTAGAAACCTCAACTCAACTACGTGAAGGCTCACATCTCATGAGACCTAACTTTGGGAAAACTCACACTCTACTACGTAAGAGTTACCCCTTTAACTTGGATAGTCCTCACATCAACTATGTGTGGTTCTTATGTCTACTTGGAGCCCAGACCCTATCTTGTGTGACACTCCATCTCATCTTCAATATCCACTTAAGGCCAAGCATACACCTCAAGATTTACTTGTTAAGCCTTGCTTAACACTCATCTTTCATGGAAGGATGTCCTTGACAATCAATCCATGTTTAAGTGATTCTATCACTTTCAACTTTCAAGCATTCATAAGGTAGGTCAAGTGAGTATTTGCCTTTCACCACAATTCTACCTATTAGATGTCTATTCTCTTTTAGACTTTACTCTCAAAGCGTTAGAATCAATAGGTAATCACATTAGCTTCACCCTAATGACCTAGCTATTATGATCACAAACCTTACTCTCAAGGTTTCTTTCTTAATATCTTCTTCATATCTATATTTCAAGTTATTTTGATCACATCCTTCATTACTAGATGATTCTAGTCACAATTGATCATAAAGGTTCATTTCTAACTTTACAAGTCAAGATCAATCATATTCAATAAGGTCTACTTCAATTCATTACTATATGATACTAACTTTGATCAATTACTATACATGACATTGATTTAGGAAGATCACTCGTGAACCTTCAATTCCATCTCTAATGGCATAACCCACAAATACCACATTCATCAACTTAGATTACAGTTTACCATATAAATCACATAAATTCATCATAATATCAGTAAACAAAGCTTAATAAATCATAATTGGGCATTATTCACTAGATTGTAATCATACCCAAACCCTAGCCACAATGTAACCACAACCCTAGCTAGAATTGGGTTTTTGACTTCTCAATTGGGGGGAAACTAAGGGGGCTCTATGGGGGAAGAACCCATATAAGAATAAGATAAACATACCTCTTTTCAAAGCACTAAAGAAATCTTCAATCAATGGAGAAACACTGCCCTCTTCTATTTTCTTCTATTCTTCTTCTTCTTCTTCTTCTTCTTCTTCTTCTTCTTCTTCTTCTTCTTCTTCTTCTTCTTCTTCCTCTTCTTCACTTATAGAGAGAGAATATTTGGAGAGTAATTTGGGGTCTTGGATGAATGAGTTAAATGATTTAGTTTAGGGTCTTATTAGGCTTATATAGGTGGCTAATTAACTAACTAACCGACCTACCTTAACTCCTAATTAATAACTATATTAATTCCCAAACCCCCTAACTAAAACAAAAAGTCCAAAAATTGTTAAGACCTACGGACCCCCACCTACGGTCCGTAGGTGGGGTGACGGCTCATACTGTTTACTTCGTAGGTGAGCACTGTGACTAAGAAGGCAGTCCAGCTTCATGCCGTGACCCACAACCAAGATCTATGGGGCATGAGTGAACGTACGCCCCATAGGTCCCCAAACGTAGCTCACCAAAATCTGCAGATTATGGACTATTTTGGGGTCCTCCTCAAGGACCCCTTTGGTTGGTTCTTGGGGAGTCATACCCAGAAGTTTAATCCCTAAAACCCCTATTCTAAGTATGGGAATCATTTTACGACTTTTAATCCTCATACGACACTCCAAACCTCTTACAAAAGGCTCTAGAACTCACTAGTTCAACTTGCTAGTTTCCGGGGTGTTACAATAACAAACTATTTTTATTAAATTGGTGGAATTATCCACCCACTTGTTCTTACTATTATAAATGAGATATCTTAAACCAAATTTATTGATTTTAATTCTCCACGATATACCATTCTCTATGGGATTTGACCCAGACTCTTCGTTAGGTATTTTTATCGACTATGACCTTTGTCCCTTTTAATTAGTTTCAAGGTGGAATTTTGAGCATTATAAAAAATGGTGCTGCTGTCGGAAAGTGGCGGTTGAGAATTCTAATTGAGAAATAAGATTTTAATTTTGTGTAGTTGTAGTAGATTTTTGTTTGGTGTTGTTGTTGGTTTATTTGTAGGTTTCTACAATGATAGTCACTTTGGTCAAAATAACAACATTAGTTATTTGAATGATATGCACATGAATGTTATTCAAACCAAGGGAGCAATCCAGATACCTCCCACAACCAGGAGGATTGTGTTTCACAAAATGGGAACAATGATACAATTGCTTTAGATGAAAGGAAGTTTTGGGGGTCTAGCTCATGAGAATCCCCACGAACACCTTAGGAATTTCATGGAGGTATGTGGACCCTTTGTTTTCAAGAATATCTCTTAAGAGTTCGTAAGGTTGAGTTTATTACTGTTCTCTTTAATGGGAGAGGCTACAAGATGGTTGGTAAAATTGCCATATGATTCTATCACTTCATAGGAAAAACTAAATGATACTTTTTTCCAGAGATTCTTTACACTCTCGAAGATGGTTAGACTTCGAACCCAGATCTAAAATTTCAAGCGTATTGGAGGTGAACCTCTACATGAGACATGGTTGAGGTTTAAGAAGCTACTTTTTCTAAATATTTGTTGCTGCAATACTTCTATTGCATCCTTGATTCAGTCAATAAAGATGTGGCTTATCAGTTAGTCAAAGGTGGATTAACGACATAACTGTATGATGTAACTTCTTTGTTGCTAGATGATATGCCTAAGGTTAACCGAGCATGGAACAGTAGAGAGGACAAGTGCCTACTCTACAATTGATTTTATACAAAAAGAACAAGTCAATAAGGACCGTGAAAGATGAAAACATGGACAAAATAATGACCCATCTCGAATGGTTGTCTAAACATGTCATGGAGGTAGAATCAAGTTGGTAAATGTGGTTAGAATCAATAGTGGACAGTGCCCGAATAATACCAAATTCGAGGCATTATGCAATAAGGATGTTCAATACTTAGGAAATCAAATGGAGGATTCTCATACCAATTATCAATGACAAGGTTAGATCCAAGCTTGGAACAATGATAGAGATTGTGGATTGAAAGACTGGTGGGGTGGAATTTGGGGAAATAGTATGATGGAAAAAGATAGGTACATGCCTCCCCATGATCATCTATGCCCAAAAGACCTAGCTGGTCCTGAAGGAAGTCGGACTAAAGACAAGCTTGCAAGGATCTACAACAAGGTTGAAGGGTCCGGTAAAGTGTTGAAGGACTTTTAAAATGACTTCTCACTCAGTTTCTATCAAGCAGCAAGAGACCCAATAGGGCCAAATCAACACTCATCTCAATCAAAGGCAAAAAGGAGCATTGCATAGTGACACTATCCCAAACCCTCCAAAAAATTATTGAGATTGAGAACTATGTCATGCCACGATGTTAAATATTGTGCTTCTTGGGAGGCAGCCCTAGGCTTTACTTTTGTTTTTATTGCTTTCGAATAATATGTGTTGTGAGTGTAGGTTTACATGAAGTTAAAAAGTTTAAAAGGGAAGTAGAGGCAATGCCAAGACCCAAATGGGATAAACTGAAGGAATTTTGCAAACTCATACATGTCCACCTTCTGAGCTTGAACATGTGAAAAAATATATTGTTAAAATCATTGCTCAGAACTCCAAAAGGTGAACCACCGAAGTGCATGATCCGGACTCCATCGAGTCTGCCGAATGGGCTTTCAGGTTTGGTATTTGTTCAAGTATGTTCGTCGATCTTAAGCTTCAATTGGTGATTCACCAAATACGTTCAGTGACGTTAGTCGTGAACTGCTCCTAATATAAAATGGCCAAGGGTCTTTTCAGATTCAAAAATCAAACCCTTTGATATCTTTATGTCTTGTTCTCTCCTTTCTCTGACATTTCTTCTTTTGAGTGATTTGTGAGCCTTTAGTGTCTGTTTTAGAAAGTTTGAAGAGTTCATTTGCTTGGATATCCTGTCAACCCAACTCCATTTCCTTGATTTTCTCGACTTGTGCTCCTACTAAGGTTTACTTTTGAATTTTGTTGAGATTTTTTAGCTTTAAATTGCATATTGGGTGTGGGCTTGAAGCTATTAAGTGTTATTGTTTGATAGATTTTGATGGGTAGAATCATATTGTGCAATTTGAACTGTACCCTACTGCAAATCTTGATTATGTTGGTTGAAATTTGAAACTGAACTGATAAATATGTTGAGTCTTAGTCCAATTTTTATGTGGGTGAAGTTTGATTAGCCCATTGTTGACCCAATTGCATGATTTTTCCCAATGATAGACAGAGTGACTATTTTCTTAAGGGAAAATCATTAATTCATGCAATACTTAGCAATATCTGGGAAAGTCTGTGTACCAAGGGTAGATTAGCATATGAGTTGATTTTTATGATGAGGGAACGTGTATTTGTTGTATATGTAGGGTTAGTTGTAAAAACTAGGCACTGGGTTGAACACTTCCTGTTCAGCGGGATTGCCTTAGCTCACTAAGGAGGCTATCACCTTCTCTACTCGAGTCAGCCGACCTGATTCAATAGACACAAATGCTATGCATTGTCATTTTGGGTGAGATCGTGCTTAATCATTGATCTGCCCTTCTTGTTAGGTGATCAACAATGTATATTTTACACTTCTTTTTGCATTTTTGTCCATTCTTTCAAAAATCAATCATTACCTTGTTCAATTGCCTTCATAGATGAAAATCATCAACATTTTATCAGAATAGGACAAACTTAGGCATTGAGGACACTAATTATTGAGCTAAATAGACCTCAAATAAGTGAAAATATACCACTCATCACTAAAAAAAATAGGAAGGTGGAGAGATCTACAATTGGCTCATGTTGGGCCCTATCTAAATTTAGCATCAAAAGCTCAAAGGCATCAATATTGTGATTCACTTCCTGAATCTTATCCTCAACAACCTTCTCTTTCCCCATCTCTGAATCCTCTATGATTTTTCTCATCGAAAGCCGAATATGTTGCAAAAGGGTAATCATTTGTGTCTCCTACTTCTAGAGTCAGGATATAGGCTACAAGGTGAAACCTGTTGTTATTAGAGCATGTCATGTGGTCGTAGCTTGGTCAAAGGAAGAAGGAGGAGGAGAAATCAGAGAAAAATCCATAGTCGGGCTTGAATAGTGCCCTCTTCGGAATGATCCAGTGTGAGTGTCTCACCTATAGGTGGCATGTCAATCTGAATACCCTGACATAGTGTTGTTGGGTTTGCCTCATCCCAAATTAGACCAACATTAACCGTCTTAGTCACCTCCACTAGCTGATCAATGTCTAGAATCGGAACAGTAGCCTCTCTAACTAGGCGAATTATCAAGCATGGGAATGGTAGTGTGGTCTTCTCCCAAAATTCCCTCTCATGTATCTCAAAAATCAGAATACGGGTGATATCAATCGCTTGCCGTACCATCAAACATGCATTCATGACAACCCGATCCAATGTCAACTAGTTGTCCGCCATCATGGGGACAATTTGGCTCTGTAATCGACCACTAAAATTTTGCAACAAAATTCAATATTGCCTTCTTAATGGGAAGTGTAATGTCCTGGACCCTCTCTGCTCCAACCCCACTTCAACAATGTACCAGCTACATATCAAAGCAAGTTCTCTCACTGTTCAGTATCACTCATAGTCGCTCTATTTTAGACTAGCCCCAAATGGTAGTCAAACTTGGCTATGTTAATTGACTGTATATGAGATGGTTCGTAAATAAAATGGCAGACTGTCCGATAAGTCTACAGAGATACCCCACACTAGATCAATCAAAAGTAGAGGCCGAGCTAACTCATTGGTCCTCAAAGGCAAGGCGTTCTTTACCGTGGCCGTGTAGGAGGCATAAAACTCTCTAACCATAAATGGACTACACTTTCCCAGTTCCTCCGCCAGCAACTCACATCTACTCTTATGAAACAGCTCATCTATGGATGGTACATTCTAGAGGCCGCCTATGAGAACCCTTTGCTCCCCAGTAATGCGTCGGGCATGCTTTAACTGCACATTTTGTTGCATAGCATCTATGTAAATTTGAAACATTCCCCTTACGCACCATCAGTTTGGCTCATTGGCAATCGACATCGACTTAACTAGCTTGGTGAAAGGAGGATCATGTGCTTCTCTGAACTCAAATGCCTCAGAAGTTGATCCTGCAACTGAGTCTGAGCCGGAACCTAACTCTGATTGTGTGTAATGTTGTAACTCCCTATTACCTTCTCTTGCACTATGTGCTCCCTTCTCAGACTAGGAAGCATTTTCATCGCTGGTGTAGTTCAATGCCCCCCACACCGGGACTATTTGACTTGTCTTGCATGTTGGTAAGTAGTTCGGTTTGCCTTTGGCGAGTCATTATTGGTGCCCGGTTGAACTCATACCCGCTCAACTCTACATCAATGGGCTCATCATGTAGTTGAAACTTCACCAAAGCAGTAGTGGACTTAGACCTCCCTTTTCTTTGGTACGTGGTTTGCTTCTTTGGCGGTTTTGTACCCGGGGAAGACTTGTTTGTACCTAAAATATTCAAAGCAAAATAAGAATGAAGAAAATTAAACTATGAATCCAAAAGTAAACGTAAATTTTTTTGTGACAGTACTATTTTTCGGACCTACGATTGGTTCTTATGGATCGTAGAATCTTATATGGACCATAGAACCCAACCGTAGGAAAGGAAGTCAACTTTTTAGTTGCCGAAGTTGGAATGGCAGTTCACCAGTATGGTCCGTCAAAGTTTATACGGACCGTAAGTCAAACAATCATTCCTTACTAAGGTTCTCTTTTATGCTTCAGGATGCAGGGGCTTGACCTACTATCCTTAGCAATTCTTACGTTCAGTAGATAGAAGTCATCAACCAAAATATTAGCAGTTTTTAGGACCAACTTTCATGCAATACACATTTTCAACATCAACCCGTCCTATCCTTGTCTGATTATGCATCTTAACATAATTTCATGTAATTTCGTCATCCTTACGGTTTACACTTATCATTTAATTACAAAAACAAGTAGCAAAAGTCATGAACCCTTAGTCAAGAACACAATTTGGAGTAATTTGTTTACATATTTACACATAATTGACAACAGTCACATCTG
This sequence comes from Solanum chiquidenum, assembly GCA_029582725.1. Classification (NCBI taxonomy): domain Eukaryota; kingdom Viridiplantae; phylum Streptophyta; class Magnoliopsida; order Solanales; family Solanaceae; genus Solanum; species Solanum chiquidenum. The sequence continues at coordinate 13,575 of JAJOOS010000324.1, forward strand.
CTTTCATTACAAGGGTATATTCTAATCAATTTAGGCATACAAAACAAGTATCGCATACCCTAGGTCAAGCAACAACTTCAAACTCAACTAACTTAGTCTAGTTAGGGTAAATGTCATACATTTAGATTAATTTCCAAGTTCTGTGAGTGTATCTCCAAACTTTAGATGCCTACATTTATATGACCAAGTTGATAATTTCGCGGACCCGCAAGTGTCTTGCTTTTGGAGGAGTGAAGATTTGTGAAAAATAGAAAAAAGAAGAAATAGTGGGAGTAGGAATTTGAAAGGGGTGTGATTTGTATGTGAAAGGGTGGGAAAATGGAGGGGTACAACAGTTTTAGAGAGGTGTAATGGTTTGGAAGGGAGGAAATGGGGGATTATTTTGAATTTGGGGAGTTTTATTTAGGATGGGTTGTGGGTTGGGTCATTAAAATTAAATAGACAAGTCTTACGAAACCACTTCTACTGTCCTTAGTCAATCTTATGTGTCGTAGATGGATTTTGGCGTTCTACTCAACACTTAGAAAATGTTTAGGAAACATACCTGGGTCTACGAGTGTAAACTACAGATCGTCAAAGTTTATACGATACGTACTATTCACCCATAAATTAAAGTTGCAGTTGTACTTCGACATTGAATTCTACGAATATTATTTATAGTTCATTGAATGAATGATAACTCATAGATGGGAACCATAGAACCAGTTCTTTAAGACTAACATGACACCAAGATTCTACGGATCAAACCTACGGTCCGTAGGTTGCTCTATGACTCGTAGGTCCTAATCGTAGTTACTTCTGCACTATAACATTTTCAAGATTTTTCTTTTTTTCGTGAACATGTAGCAAACATTAGGACTTCCTTTTACATTTTCTTGACTCCTTTTGGACACGGACCTTAGACTAACCTAATCTTGCCAAACTCAAACTTAAAAATATAAAAATCATTAGAAAACTTTCAAACATAAAATCACTAGAATACTGTTAAACTAGCTAGACTACATCTTGGGTCACCCTCCAAGTAGTGCTTAATTTAACGGCGTGGCATGAAGCGAACCCATCTTGGGTCACCTCTAAAGTAGTGCTAGATTCAACGTGGTGGCGCGATGCAAACCCCTTGACTATTCAGACTTCATCAAGATCTCATTATTCAATCACCTTTTTGACCTCTTCCAGTTGACCCCAGTAGATTTTGATCCTTTGACAGTTTATCTTGAATCTTGTTACTTCATCATTCTCATGTTCAACCGTTCCGTGTGAGAGAACTTGTACAACTCTAAATAGTCCCATCCACTTTGATTTGAGCTTGCCAAGAAATAAACACAACCTTGAATTGAATAGAAGTTCCAAATCATCGAGAGCAAATTCACTCTTTAGGATCTTCCGATCATGGTAATTTTTAATCTTTTCCTTATACAAGGATGAAATCTCATATGCTTTTAGGTGAAACTCATCAAGCTCATTCAACTCATTCCACCTTTGACTTGATGCAACATCCTAATCTAGATTCAATTTCTTGAGTGCCCACAACGCTTTGTGCTTGAACTTTACTGGAAAGTGACAGGACTTCCCAAACACAAGTTGGTAGGGAGACAAACCTAAGGGAGTCTTGAATGCAGTTCGATAGTCCCATATAGCATCATCAAGCTTTCTTGACCAATTAGTTTTGTTTGCATTACAGTATTTACAAGGATTTGCTTAATTTTTTCATTTGACACTTCAACTTTCCAACTACACTGCGGATGAAACGGACTTGCTACACGATATCAAACACCATACTTTTCAAGAAACGCCTAGAAAAAGTTATTACAAAAGTGAGAACCTCCATAGCTAATAATCGCCCTTGGTGCACCAAATCTGGAGAAGATATTCATTTTTAGGAATATGGTGACACTCTTTCCTTCATTGTTTGACACTGCGACACCTTCAACCCATTTTGATACATATTCAACCGCTACAAGTATGTACTTCATCCCATTCAAACTCACAAATGGACCCATAAAGTCAATGGCCCAACCATCAAACAGTTCAATCAGCAGAATAGGAGTCAGTAGTACTTCCTTAAAATATCTCTTTCTCTTTGACAACGATCACAACACTTGGTGAAATCATGATCATCTTGGTGGATAGTAGGCCAATAATACCCACACTGCAAGATGAGCAATCTAGATACCACTATGATGGCCACCAAAAGGACACAAATGGCAAGCTTCCAATATACTCATTATCTGTACCTCATACATAGAACGACCAATAATCTCATCAACACAAACACGAAAAAATAAGGCTCTTCCCACAAAAAATTTCTCACATCAAACATTAATTTACTTCTTTGATGAAATGACAAATCCGAAGGCACCACATCACTAGCCAAATAATTAGTAAAATATGTGAACGAATGGATAAGATCAAAAGAAGAAGCCAAAACCTGTTCGTCTAGGAACGTATGATATATTTCAAATCCATTAGCTAACTTCAACATTGACTCTTCATCTACTCTGGAAAAGTGATCAACAACTTGATTTTTCGTTCCGTTTCTATCTTTTACCTCAAAATCAAATTCTTGCAACAATAGCAACCATCGAATCAGTCTTGGATTTGCGTCCTTCTTTTCCATAAGATACCTCAATACAGAATGATCAGTTTGCACTGAGTTTAGTGCCGACCAAATTGGATCTACACTTTTCAAATGCGAAGACTACAACAAGTAGTCTTGTTCAGTGACAATATAATTCTTTTGACCAACATTCAGGGCTTTGCTTGCATAATATAGGGAATGAAAAATCTTCTCTTGCCTTAGCCCCAATACTATGCCAAGTGCCAGCCCACACATATCATAAATAAGTACAAATGGTTGTCCCAAATCCGGTGAAATAATGATCAATGCGGAAGTCAACTTCTCTTTCAGCCTCTGTAATTCTTTGAGACAACCATCATAAAACTCAAACTCAATCTACTTTTCGAGCAACTTGCACAAAAGGTGTGCAATTTTGGAGAAACCTTTTATAAACCTCCTATACATACAACATGACCTAGAAAAGTTCTAACACCTTTTATGGAAATGGGAGGTGGAAACTTTTCAATCACCTCGACCTTTGCTTTATTAACCTCGATGCCCTGCAAAAATCAGTGGCCCAAAACTATTCCTTCTTTCACCATAAAGTGACACTTCTCCCAATTTATTACAAGATTGCATTCTTCAAAGTGTTTCAGCACTTTAATGAAATGTGTCAAGCAATCATCAAACAAGTCACCAACCACAAAAAATCAGTCATAAATACCTCAATAGTGTCTTCTACAATATTAGAAAATATAGACATCATGCAACATTGAAAAGTCACTATGCATTATGGCATCCTCTTGAAAACAAACGTCCCATAAAGACAAGTGAAAGTAGTCTTTTCTTCGTCCTCTGGAGCTATAGATAACTGATTGTAGCCCGAATACCCATCTAGAAAATAGTACCAATTTTTTCCAGCAAGGTGATCTAACACTTGGTCTATGAACTGCATTCATAAGTGATTTGTCTTACTCTATGCATTCAACTTGTGGTAATCCATTCAAACCCTCCAACCAATGACATGCCTCATTAGGATAAGCTCATCATTTTTGTTGGGAACTACAGTGATTCCTCACTTCTTTGGCATAGAATGAACTGAACACACCCAATTACTATCAGTGATTGGACACACTACATCTACATCTAACCACTTGATAATCTCCTTCTTCAAGACTTCTTGCATTGGCAGATTCAATTTTCTTTGGTGCTCAATACTTGGTTTGCTATCAGGCATGAGTTGAATCTTGTGAGAACATATACCCGGTGGAATACAAATAATGTCAGCAATAGACCATCATATCGCCCTTTTGAACCCTTTTAACACCGATATCAATACCTCTACTCGTCTTTTGTTCAAATCAGCAACAATAATGACTGGCAAAGTACTATTTTGTCCCAACATCACATATCGCAAATGAGATGGGAGAGCCTTTAGCTCCAATTTTGGAGGCTCATCAATAGATGGTTTTACAGGCCGTGTTTATCGATTCTTGAGATTCAAATCCATCTTTTTTGTTGGGCGATAAGGGAAATCCACCCCGTCAAGTGCAGCAACTAACTCATCATACTCATTAATGTGTTGTCCATCAAAATTCATGATCACAACATCTAGGGCTTCAACACGTGATCTCTCCTCAATCGATACCTTTGTTTTCTACTCAATAGTGTAATTCACAATCGATACCAATTTAAGGTCAATATGATGCTTTATTGATTTACAAATATTAAATGTCACCTCTTCATTGTTTAATCTAAACTCTGTCTACCCTCTTTCGATATTAATTAAAGCATGCATAGTAGCAAGGATTGGTCTTCCTAGGATGAACCTAACAAAGGTTAGGGTCGATCCCACAAGGAATATGGTCTAAACTTAGGCCAATTTATTATTGATTGTACTTTTCATCAAATTATTTTTGTAAAACAAAGGGGTTGTGTAACAAAAAATAATGATGATTGAATTTTAGTAACAAGTAACCAAATAACAAGATTGGTAGTTTGTAAGATCAAATTGAGATGAAACTAGGGTGTATGTGTTCCCCACAAGGTCATAACGCAGTAAATCTTTCTAATAGTAACTCTTTCCTAGTGTGTGACATGCAAAGTCAGTAAGTTAGGTATCTCCTAAGTGATTGGTCTTCAAAGTAGGGAATTTCACTACACAACTTGGTCGGTCTACATGTGTATGTTTTATTGACCGTTATCCTTGACCCGAGATTAGCCCTCACATATTTGGGTTAGGCTATTAGATAGGGGGATATTAACGCTAAATCACTATTTTTTAATCTCTTTTCCCATTCATTACTTTCTTGGTCGAGCAAGTAGTAATAAGGTTAGTTTTAACATTCAGTACCATTAAAAGGTATTCAAAACAAAGAGATCAACAATACATGCATAAAGATTATTCAAGGATTACATAACTATTAGGTCTGCTTTGTTTATTACGAATGGTTCCCACAATTCTAGTTGTGGATTTGGCTACTCATGCTTGGGAGACACAATTCATAATATGGTTAACAGATTAAATCATGAACTTATAATTCGGGTAGATGAAATCCGGAATCTTGAATTGATGAACAAAATAAAATTTTATAAACCAACACTCTATGAATTAAATGCTTGAAATGTTTGCAAAATAATTTTCAAAGCCAAAAAGAAAAGTCTCAAAACATCTAAAAACCCAAAAAATAAAAATTACAAGTATTATTTATACACATCAAATCCTAAACACGGTTGGAAAAGGAAATCTAAGGAAATTTGTCTTGGGAAGTCGTTTCTACGGTTGGTACCTACGACTCGTAGGAGTTCCTACTGTTCGTAGGTACCTTCCATCAGTCAGTCAGCAGCTAGTCTTTCATCTTGAGAGATATTTCTACGGGCATGATCTATGGCTCGTAGATCTTTGTACGGTCCATCCTGGCTAACCGTCATTCAAGTACTGGAGCTCAACGTCTCTAAATATTTCTATGACTCTTATGTATGGCTCGTAGAAGTTACTATTGCTCATCATTAGCTTACTTTGTTTCACACTTAGCTCCAGATATCAGTATTTCAAAGTATGACTCCAACCTATGGCTCATAGAAGTAACTACGGTTTGAAAATAGATTTTTCAATCACCAAAAATTATTGGTGCTTCAACATTTCAGTACCAACTTCTCCAAAACCTATTTACTGCAAACAAAAACCAAGGAAAACACCATCATATCTACTAACAAATACTTAAGACGCATGGAAAACTCCAAGTTTAAAGCATCAAAAGTACAATAAATTTGTGGTACATCAATAATGTTTGATAGTACCTTGTGCAGTATATTTTACTATGAAGGGTTGGGCAACATGATCTGTGGAAAGTTCCATAAAGACGGGTTGGACCATACGCTCTGTGGTAAGTTATATTATGAACAGGTGGGCCACACGTTTTATAGAGGATGCATGGACTGATATTCCCCCCATAGGTTCTGAACTGAGTTGCATTTGGTGTTTCATTAGGACAAACATGCATAACTCTATATGACATTGCACTCCATTGCATTACACTTTACTTGATTCTTATCAATTGTAACTAATATTTTATTGTGGCTATTTAATTGTGAAAGATTTTGGTTCTTTGACTATATATGTTTGTGTTGCAAGTTTTGATGTTCTATACGTACTATGTTGTATTTGAAAGAGAATTTCTAGGTTGGCTGATTGACTATTGCATGTAGTAGTTGTTGAGGTTTGAATAGTGTGGTTTGAGTACTTGTGTGCATTATTTCTTTAATTAGGGTTGTTAGGTTTGCCTATTGAGTATCATTGTTATTTGGTACTTATTCTCTTACTTGTACACTTATGTAGGTTATGAGCCCGAGTCGTCGTTACTACTCCTTCTTCTCTTTTATGTCTAAGGCTAGTTGTGAAAAGTTTGTGAGGTTGTTACTTGTCATATCGGCGGACACCTATACTATTTTATAATGTTCTTGTTTGTTCTAAAAAAAAAGGAATTTAGACTTATAGTTCTTTTGAAATCTATTGTAATACATTAGAGGTTTGTATACGTGACACCGGGTTTTGGGGTTTAATATGTTATGTTATATTTATACGTAATGTTAATGTATTACATTTCCTACATTCTATTTTACTTATGCATTTACCTCTTCAATTGGGTTGTAGGCTGACTGACTTGGTGGAAGAAGATAAGTACCATCACGTCCATTTTTTTATTGTAATAGGAATCCACACAAAAATTATTAGTGTACCGGTGTGGTACTCGAGCCAACCATTATTAAAACATACAAGGCATGGTATGTGAGACAACCATTAGTATTTATATACTGATGTGGTATGCAAGCCAACCTGTAATATAAACAACATGCACAATCACAATGAATAACAACATATTCAACAATCCAAACTCCATGCCCGAAGGCTATGTATGAAATTTTCCTTCAATCTACAAGAATATTACAAAAAATAAGATACGTTTAACTATTTAGTTGAGAAAACCTAGCCTACCTGGACGCCAAGCACTTGCTGAAGAACGTTGAGGACAACTTTTTTGGCTCCGTGAGGATGAATCTGGATGAACCTAAACCAGAAATCCTTGAGTTTTAAACATCTTTGCAATGAGATCTCGTCCCTTCATGGTTCCCAAGCTAAGGGTGGCTTAGTAAATTTTTTGGAGTAACCCTCACTTGTTTTCTTCATAAAAAGTCAGAGGAAAAATAAATAAAAAACTTTGTTTTATCTAGGGTTGGATCCCATTAGCTCTGATGTAGTGGCAATGTTAGGCACTATAACAACATTGTCATAGAGGGAGGTTTCTCTCTATGGTGGGCCTACGTCCTTCCTGATTAAATCCAACTTTTATTAAAAAATATTTGTACCCAATTTTTATATTGGTAATGCATTTTAATGATTTTTTCAGGATTTCGCACTGGGTGCCTTTGAATGATGACGGATTGAGTCTTTATATTTAAATAACAAATTTACAAAAAAAATCTACATAATTTTAAAGCCTAAAATATCTCAACAAACTAAAACAACATTATAGACATTTAAAATTCAAACTAATTCTAAAGCTAAGCAAATTATTCTGCAAGAGATTAGTGTAATAACTCAAAGTAAATTTCAACATCTTTAAAGGGTCTATTCTAAAGAATTTTTATGCTTTAAAAAATAGGCAGTCTTACTTGCAAATCTAAATCTTTTTCTAATTTTATTTTGCCAAAAAACAATGTTAAAGAGGTCTTTCTTTCCGCTTCACGAGGGTGTTACCATTTATTCATATTAGTTAAGTTTTGGAGTAGATAATATCATTGAACTATCAACTCCTAACCAACTAAGACTTTCTGTATTTTGCAAGAGCTATTATTTTAATTATCATTGTGACCTATAAAATAATCTTAACAATGTAGATATTGAGGTTAATCTTTTTCTAATTTTATTTTGATAAAAAATAATGTTAAAAGAGGTATTTTTCCTTCCGCTTCACGAAGGTGTTACCATTTAGTTATATTGGTTAGTTCAAGAGTAGATAATATCATTGAACTGTCAACTCCTAACCAACTAAGACTTTCTGTATTTGCAAGAGTTATTATTTTAATTGTCCGTTTGACCTATAAAATAATCTAGGAAATGTAGATATTGAGGTTAGCCTATTAATTTCGACTATTATATTATTTCGTTGTTGTCAATGTCATGTTAAAAAGTATTTTAAAAATTGATATCCTACTAAAAACTTTTACTAGCAAAGGATTTTCGTATAGAACACTTGAGATTATAAACATCTTATCCCTACTATTTATGACAAATAATTTTTAAATTTGAGAGTCAACTTCATTAAATTGATGGAGTGTTCACTTCTCATACAAAGCATGAAATTCAATGACCTCAAAATCGAGACAAAAAAGAAGACTGACTTGTCACTTTGTAATGAAAAAAATCAAATGATTAAAGACATTTCTTCAGAATCAATGTGTTTGAAGTGATCCCTAATAATTGGATTGTTGTAATCTTTACTTTTGGTGATGAGGAAACAAATGATCAAGAAGATGCCAATTTCAGCCTTGATTTTATAAATGCATGATGGATTCCAAAAACTACGACGGTTCACGACTTCGTATCAACATAGTTATACAAAAGAAGACAATGTTTGTCTCTGGTTTTTTATGTTCTTGAAAAGGTTGTTGTCCATCGCTTTCAATTTAATTGTCTTAGTTTGATTGAAAATGGAGTTTAAGAAAAGTAAATAGACTTTTAAATTTTTTGGCCTTAATTTAATATATGTATAATGTACCCAAATACCATTTAATCTTATGGCCATAAATATTCCATGTGGATATTAAAATTAAAGAGTTCCAAAACAGAAAATGGACTTTCATTTTTAAAATTGACTAAAAAGTAAATTATTGGAATTATGACCTCCGTAATTCTATTAAGGATCACGTACTAACTATATGCTCCTTGATTATTCAGTAATTTGAAGTAGATAAGTGTGCAAGTGAATAACGTAGTAGTTCACAACTTCACTTTTATTAATCAGAACTTCAAACTACACAACGATTACACATCTATGTAATCTAAGGAATTATAAACTATAATTCCTATACCCAAGACAAAAACCCTAGGTTTAAGTTTTATAAGGTCGAAAAGTTGCACCAACTTTTTAGACCCACCTACGCTAAGAACTCACTTGTAATTAAAACAATTAACTACAACTTCAGAGGAGGCTAGTCCCTTTTCACATAGTGATACCAACCCAAATTTTGAATCTCCTATATCTCTACGATGACGTCAGGTGTGAGAGTGAGTGGGTTTCCCCTAAAACTACTAGAGATCGAGGAGGTTAATCCAGTAGCATTAATATATTATTGCCTAGTTTTCTTATCATTCCATTTTCCTTCTTTTATTTCCTTGAAGGAACAAGTCTGACCATCCCTGAGCATGCAGAATTGCCATTAGTTCACCCATTTCATCCCCACCAAACCTAATTATCACCCATCCCCTGATTACACTCCTTTGAGTAAAGCCCACTATCCTGCATGTACGGGCGTCTAGAATATCTTCAATATTTTCTGTAACGTCATCATCCCCTAAGTTTTCTTCAACTTCCTTAGAGTTTTCGTATCCTAAAGTGTCAGAAGAGACTACCTTGTTTTCACTCCAATTGTTGTCAGTAGACTCATCAACTACCCCCCCCCCTGTAAATCCTCTTTTAGATCTCCCTTTTGATGTACTATGATGGCCTTGTTCCCTGTGTTTGGGAGAAGATACATTTTGCTTTCCCTTTCTAGTTCTCTCAGAATTAGATGTTTCATCATGAATCTCAACAGGATCAACTGGTAGAGTGGCCTTACCTCTGGAGGAATGTGGTCTTTTAGCAGCCAAAACAATGATACTATCTTCAAGAGCCCTTTTTAGAGACCTTATTAAGCGAACAAGTATCATAATGGGAGGTGTAGATTTAGTTTCATCCCTTCGTTCATCAACTAGTATTATAACTTATTTCCAGAGGCTTTCCTAAAACAATACCTCGGACGTTTTGGTACTAGATTGGTACTCTAACTCGTCCTTGGGTGATAGATCTAATTCCCCCTTACAGTTAGCACTAGTAGAATCATCAGAATCCTTTGTCTGTTCCCCCTCAATCGAGGCCACCATCCTGGCATTCTTGATTTCACCCAAATCGTGGATGATAAGTTCCCCTTGAGTTGAGCCCTCTTTCAGTATATGGTATTGATAATGCTCAACTACATTTCATTTGATTCTATGTGTAGGCGGTCACAATCAAGTATAAACACAACGAAGAGTTGGGGTCGATTCCACAAGGAGTGATATGGTAAAGAATTCTATTACAAAGTGAAAGGAGTGTTCTAATAAATTCTAGAAGTAGTCATTTTCGAAGCAATTAATTTAAATGGCAGAGGTTTGATAATTAATGTCAATTGGGGGATTGAGTGAACAATTAACAACTACGAACACACGGGGTAATCAAGTAGAGAGGGATCCTTGGGAATGTGATCGATTGAACGCCAATTTCGCTATATGGGTGATTATTATTTACTAAGGGGTCGTTTGGTTTGGATACAAGTTATGCTTGGATTAGTTATATTGGTATTAGTTATCCTGACATTATTTCTTATTGATTGTTTGGTTTGTTGTACTAAAAATAATAACCATTGCATATTTCCTAAAGATAAGTAGTTTGTTACAAAAATACCCTCTTATTTAGCTTTTATATATATATATATATATATACCCAATCCATGCATGATAGAAAACCCAGCAGTAACTCATTTTAAAAATAAATTTCACCTATCCACATAGTCCTTCCATTCTTTTATTCCTTGACCCTCTTGAATACACATGGAGACGTGAGAAACAAACCATTCTCCATTTCCATTTTCAGACGAGAAATACTAAACACCAATTTTTTTATTTAGTCAAAAAATAAGATAGTAAAATTAGTAGAATACCATAAAAAAATTGAAATCTCGATAAGTATCCATGTACAGAAATGTGTAAAAACAACCAATTTTGGCACATATTATAAATGACACAAATAAAAAAAAATGGAAACTTCATAAGTTCCCACATACATAAATGTGTTAAAATATATTTTTTGCACACATTATGGAAGACAAAGATAAAAAAAATGAAATCTTGATAAGTAGACACATTCAGAGATATGTTAAAATGCCCAATCTTTGCACATAAATTATTAAAGACAAAATCCAACAATCTTTTCCCAACCTGAGCGGTAATGTGACATTTATTAAAGTGGGAGTAAAAAATCATAAGAAGCCCTTGTGAAAAGTTATTAATTAAATGGTTTGAAGGGTAGTTTTGTCATTTAATAAGCTTATCCCGTGACAAATTATGATGGGATTATTATACCACCCCTTGAGAGGGATAACTTATCCCGGTGCTACTTATTAATCCCAGGATAAGTTATCCCAAACTTCCCAACCAAACACTAGATTAAGTGTCACTACATATTTATCCCAAGACAATTTATGTTTATCCTTCACACCAAACGACCCCTAAAATTCATTGAATCTTAGTGGGTAGGCTAGGCTTTAGGCTTAAGAAGGATTCTTTGAGTGTTCTTGAGTATAGTCTGAAGTTCACACAACTTTCACGCTATGCTCCAAAAATGGTTGCTGACATGAGAAGCATGATGAGTTTGTTTGTTGCTGGGTTATCTCATCTTTCTAGTAGGGAAGGGAAGGCAGCTATGCTGATAGGAGATATGGATATAGCAAGGCTGATGATCCATGTGCAACAGGTTGAGGAAGAGAAGCTGAAAGATAGGGAGGAGTTTTGAAATAAGAGACCAAAGATAGGGAATGAGTCCGGGCAGCAGAAGAGTAATGCCAACCGGTCATCTTTCCAACAAAAACATAAGGGACCTGCTCCATCATCTGTTAGTGCACCCGCACCAAGGAACAAAGGTGTGTATAATAGTCAGAATTCATAGAATTTTAGTGTTAGACCTGCCCATTATCAAGGTAGTGTGGCACCAAGAGGTAGTAATCCTCCTGCATGCGCTAAGTGTGGTAGGAACCAGTCAAGGATGTGTCGTGACGGCTCCATTGGTTGCTTCAAGTGTGTTCATAAAGGTCATTTTAGGAGAGAGTGTCCTAAGAACAGGCAATGTAATGGTAATGGGGGCAATAGAGCCCAGTCTTCTTCAGTTGCTCCACCAGACAGAGTTGTATGTCGAGGAGCTACTTCAGGGGCAGGCGGAGGAGGAAACCATCTTTATGCTATCACTAGTCGCCACGAGCAAGAGGATTTGCCAGATGTTTTCAATGGTATTATTCAAGTCTTTAACTTTAATGTTTATCCTTTGCTAGACTCCAGAAGTGAGTTTATCCTTTGTAACTCCTCATGTTGCGATGTATTTTGATGTTTTTATTGAAAAACATATTAAGCCCTTTAGTTTTTCTATACCTATTGGTGAGTCTATTCTAGCAGAGAGAGCTTTTCGTGATTGTACCATTTCTGTCAATCACAAGAGCATCATGACTGATTTGGTTGAGTTAGACATGGTAGATTTTGATGTCATTCTAGGTATGGACTGGCTTCATGTGTGTTATGCCTCCGTTGATCGTAGAACTCGAGTTGTTAAGTTCCAGTTTCCTAATGAGCTAATTATAGAGCGGAAGAGTAGTTCAGCAGTGCCTAAGGGACGTTTTATTTCATACCTTAAGGCGATAAAGTTAGTTTCCAAGGGGTGTGTCTATCACTTAGTCTGAGTTAATGATTGTAGTGTTGAGATACCTTCTATTCAGTCAATTTCAGTAGTAAAAGAGTTTCCATAAGTCTTTCCAGATGATCTTCCCAGAGTTCATTCTGAGAGAGAAATAGACTTTGGTATAGATATTCTTCCTGATACTCATCCTATATCTATTCTTCCATATAGGATGGCACCATCAGAGTTAAAAGAGCAGTTGAAAGATCTCCTAGAGAAATGTTTTATTCGACCAAGTGTCTCACCTTGGGGCGCTCCGGGCTAGTTTGTGAGAAAGAAGGATGGTTCCCTTAGAATGTGTATAGATTACCGTCAATTGAACAAGGTTACCATCAAGAATAAGTATCCTCTTCCGAGAATTGATGATCTCTTTGATCAACTTCAGGGTGCCACTTGTTTTTCTAACATAGACCTCAAATCAGGCTACCATCAATTGAGGGTAAGGGAATGTGATATTCCAAAGACATCTTTCAGGACCCGTTATGGTCATTATGAGTTTCTGTCCATGTCGTTATGTTAAACTAATGCGCCTATAGCATTCATGGACCTTATGAATAAAGTATTCAAACCTTATTTAGATATGTTTGTTAGCGTAGTCATTGATGACATTCTAATCTATTCGACGAATGAGGAAGATCATGCTAGCCATCTCAGAATAGTTCTCCAAACTCTAAAGGAGAGAGAGTTGTATGCCAAGTTCTGTAAGTGAGAGTTCTGGCTTGAGTTTGTGGCATTCTTAGGCCAAATTGTTTTCGGTGATGAGATTAGAGTCGATACTTAGAAAATAGAGGCAGTACAGAATTGGCATAGACCCACATCTCCAACTGATATTAAGAGTTTCTTGGGGTTGGCTGATATTATAAAAGGTTTGTAGAGGGGTTCTCATCAATTTCGTCCCCTTTGACCAAGTTGACTTAGAAAACAGTTAAGTTTCAATGGTCTGAAGCGTGTGAGAAAAGTTTTCAGGAATTGAAAAAAAGGTTAACTACTGCCCAGTGTTGACCTTACCAGAGGGTACGCAAGGATTTGTTATATATTGTGATGCGTCCAGAGTTGGTTTGGGTTGTGTGTTAATGCATAATGGTAAAGTTATAGCTTATGCCTCCAGACAGCTGAAAGTTAACGAGAAGAACTACTCAACTCATGATCTAGAGTTGGTTGTTGTAGTATTTGCTTTGAAAATATGACGTCACTATCTTTATTGTGTTCATGTGGGTGTGTTCATCAATCACAAGAGTCTTTAGTATGTGTTTTGTCAGAAAGAGCTTAACCTCAGACAAAGGAGGTGGTTAAAGTTACTCATGGATTATAATATGAGTATCATATATCACCCAGGTAAGGCTAATGTTGTTGATGATACCTTGAGTAGGTTGTCTATGGGTAGTCCTGCCCATGTTGAGAAAGAGAAGAAAGAACTAGTAAAAGATGTGCATAGACTTGCACGATCGGGCGTTCACCTAATGGATTCAACAGAAGGAGGGGTAGTGGTGATTAATGGGGCTGAATCATCATTAGTGCCAGAAGTGAAAGAAAAGCAAGACCAAGATCCTATTTTGCTTGAATTGAAGGCAAATTTTCATAAGCAAAAATTGATGGCTTTTGAACAAGGGGGAGATGGTGTATTGAAGTATGAAGGTAGAATATGTCTACCAAGAGTGAATGAACTCCAAGAGAGGATCATGGAGGAAGCTCATAGCTCCAGATATTCTATCCATCCGGGTTCCACAAAGGTGTATCGTGACTTTAGAGAAGTATATTTGTGGAATAGTATGAAGAAATGTATTGCTGAGTTCGTTGCTAAATGCCGAATTGTCAACAAGTTAAAGTAGAGCACCAAAGGCCCGGTGGTATGGCTCAGAATAAAAAACTTCCAGAATGGAAGTGGGAGATGATCAATATGGATTTCATTAGTGGCTTGTCGCGGTCTCGCAGGCAACATGATTAGATTAGGGTGATTGTTGATAGAATGACTAAATCAGCCCACTTTTTACCAGTAAAGACTACTCATTCAGAAGAGGACTATGCCAAATTGTATCTTCAAGAGGTAGTTAGACTTTATGGGGTGCCAGTTTTGATTATATCAGATAGAGGTGCACAATTTATTGCACAATTATGGAAATCTTTTCAGAAAGGCTTGGGTTCAAAGGTGAACTTGAGTACCGCTTTTTGATACGCTTAAATTACACTTCCGTAAATAAGTATAAGCGGTCGTCGTCAAATAAAGAACCCAACTTGTAGGTTGGGGTCGATTCCACGAGGAATACTTAAACTTAGCTCACAATTATATTCGCTTAGTCAAACTATTTCCGAAATAAGTAATTAAAGGGGGGTTTTTGTAAACAAATAACCAATTGTTGTTTAAGTAACAAGTGAGCAAGATTCAAACTTTGAGTTATCAATATGAAAGAGAAACTAGGGTGAATGTGTTCCCCATAAGCTCTTAACGCGGTAATCCTAATAATAGTAATTATTTCCTAGTGTTTTACATGCAAAGTTTGTAAGATAGGTATCCCTATGTGATTGGTCCTCCAAATAGGGAATTTCACCGCGTATCTTGGTCCGGCTACGTGTGTACAATTTACTAACCCTTACCTTTTCCTCATATTAGACATCACATCAATGTATGGCTTAGTTTTCACCCTCGCACCAATTGACATTAGACTATTAGATAGTATCCCACTAAAAGTAAACAATAATGTCTAACCCCCAAAAATGAGGTATACATACCCTATTTATAGAAAAACATGTCCGAAACAAAAAGGAAACAAAATAAGGAAATAAACTTCTGGAACGTGGCATCAATCGACAACTCGACCTACGGACCATGGATTGACCTACAGTCCATAGGTTCCCTTCCGTTGGTCAACACTTAGAACTTTTTAAGCAGAACCTTCACTCTAAAATCATCAATGAAGCACGTGCATGATGGACTGTGGGTCGACCCATGATCTGTGGGTCCTCTTCCCTAGTTCAACACTTAGAACCTTTCATCAGGTATTGGAACTTTAACTATCTATACTCATCAACGGATGTGCAAGACGAACCGTGGGTCGACCTATGGACCATTAATCGCTTCGTAGTTCCACACTTGGTCAGAATTCCCTAATGATCCATCCACGCCTTCCCAATGACGGACCGTCACAGGACATATGGTCCGTAGGTCACTCTCTGGTGGCTACTTCTACAAAAAATCAGTTGTCAAATCACTCAACTGCGTCCAAGCCTATTTTCTGCAAACATACACAAAAAATATTATTTCTAAAACAAAATGTTCCTAGACACACATAAATCTTAAGTGAAATGTATCAAAAATACCATAAACTCACGGTACATAACTTTTCATCCTCAGACCGATGGTCAAGCAGAGCGCACTATTTAGACTCTAGAAGATATGTTGAGGGCTTGCTTGATTGATTTCAAGGGTAATTGCGATAATCACCTACCTCTCATTGAGTTCACTTACAACAATATTTACCACTCCAGCATCCAGATGGCTCCTTATGAAGCTCTTTTTGGGAGGCGATGCAGATCTCCTATTGGATGGTTTCAAGTTGGTGAAGCTGGGTTGATAGGACCAGACTTAGTTCATCAAGCTAGGGAGAAAGTGAAAGTTATTCAAGAGAGGTTGAAAACAACACAGAGTCATCAGAAATCCTACACTGATGTTAGGAGAAGGGAGTTAGAGCTTGAAGTAGATGACTGGGTATATTTGAAAGTTTCACACAGGAAGGATCTTATGAGATTCGGTGAGAAGGGGAAGCTTAGTCCCCGGTATATTGGTCCTTACAGAATATCCAAGAGGATTGGCAATGTAGCTTATGAGTTAGAGCTACCACAAGAATTAGCAGCGCTTCATCCGGTATTTCAAATTTCTATGTTAAAGAAGTGCACGGGCGATCCTTCATGTATCATACCTACTGAAGATATTGGTATCAATTATAGCTTATGTTATGGAGATTCCTGTTCTGATTATAGTACGTCAAGTTCGCAAGTTGAGAACAAAAGAGGTAGCGTCAGTCAAAGTTCTGTGGAGGAATCAGTTGTTGAGGAAGACACTTGGGAAGCTGAGGAGCATATGTAGAAGAGATACCCACATCTCTTCAAATCCGGAGAAGTTCCAAATTAAGGTACTAATTTTTTCTTGGCTTTTATTTTAAGTTGGCATGTTGTATTTACATTTTGCTTGTTGGGTGTTTGAGTTGAGTATTAGATGTTACTCCCTTAGACTGCTAAGATAAATCTTATTCGAGGACGAATTTTCCCAAGGGGGAGATATTGTAACACCTCTCTATTTGAAAGAACTAGAATTAGAAACAAGCCGTTTTTGGAAATAATTAAATTTGGAAAGTTGACAAAGTTAAGCTAACTGAGTTTTGGGTCAACCTCAAATGACCATAACTCCTAGATCAGGATGAGTTAGGTGTGCTACAAGACACCGTAGCAAATATATTTGAATTATCTTTCCAACGCCGCCGAGTTTGCTTGATTTTGAGTTTGTATGATGAAAATATGCCCATTTGAAGTTGGGTTCTCTAGATAAGGAAAGTCAGAACCGAATTTTAGAGGGCTATTATGGTCTTTTCACAACCCAATTACTTATTTTCGTTTTTCGTAATTAAGTTGGGGTCTAAACTGATTTGTTTCAGTTTACTCTTCATCAAAATAAGTTAGGGATTTGAGAGAAGAGAAAAAAAAATGAGAAAAGAGGACAAGAAGCTTAGAATCGTTGCCTTCTTCAAGATTTGCTTGACGATTTCGCCAAGGGTTGATCCCTACAAATTATGTGAGATCACATAGTGTTAGGTTCATTCAACCACGCACCAATCATACTTTAATTCAGAGAAATTATGTTCTCGAAAGTATAGAAATTGAGTTCTTGATGGGTTTTGTTAACGTTCTATTGGGTTCTTGATTTGTTGAAGTAGTTGAGAAGTGATTGAGTTAAATTCATGAAAATTAATGTTGTTTTGAGTAGATTCTTGCATATTTTGGTTGTGTAGTCTAATCCAAGTGTTTGGGAAAAGGGTTTATAGTTGAAAAATGACCAAGGAAATTTGTCAAAAATCAGGGGAACAGGTCTGGGCCGCCATGCAACTCAGAGTGCCCCAAGACAGAGTCTGTAGGTTCGACTCTGGGGCGTTGAGCCAGACAGTGCGCCCCAACCCAGACTCTGCATCTTAGCCTCTTGCGCCCAACGCCACTCAGAGCGCCAGGGACGCCAGGTCTTCTACCCTTTCCCCCTTTTTTCCGTAGGAGTTCCCTTGAAACGTACCTATGTTTTCTAGTTGATTTCTACACTCTAAGGTAAGTCTAAACAACATGAAATCGTCCATAACATGAGATAAAGAGCCCAGAATCCATAGTTCAATTCAAGGAAAGTTAAGAGTCAAGTCAAGAGAAGTTCATAGAGTTTTTCCTAGCTATTTTACAAATTTTTTACCCTTGTTTTAGGACTTGAGTTTTGAGTTGAGTAAAGAGTAATGGTTGAAGTTCATTTCTTCAAAAGATTATATGGGGATTATGTGTTCCCAAAGAGTTAAAATGTTTTCACATTTAAATAAGAAATGAAACTGAGATTTCCAAAGGAGCCTTTGAGCTAATTTTCAGTAAAGAGTAAATGATTTCACTATTAAGCAAGAGAGGAAACCCTGATTTCCAAGAGAACCTTTGGGCTAGTTTTGGAGTAATTATATAAAACCACAGAGTTATGTTTTTCAACATATGAGCTAGTATATTTTGGGAGTAGTATTGAGCAATGAGATGGGGAAGAGTTGAGACAACTCACAGCCCACATAAACCATGTAACCACCATGGGTAGAAAAGGGTCATACTTTTTAGATGATTCGTTAGTGCTTTTTAGCATAGACTAGTAGATCCACTTAGTATCTAGGTTCTATACCCTCGGCAAGGTATAGGACGGCCCTGGCAGCGGGAGGAAAAATGTTGTATCATCACAATAGCTCTTACATGATGGTTGTCGGTTAGAGAAAATCCCACAAAAGTACTTTGTATTCTCATATGCATAGAGTTAATTGTATTTTCATATACAACCAGAGTTTATATTGTATCTTTGCATACATATTGAGTTACTACTGCATTTCTTAGTACATAGAGTTGTTATCCATGTTTGAAGCTTTTCTTTATACTGCATTTATTATACTGCTTTATATTGAAATGAGTTCAGTTGACTCTAGTTGAGACTAGGTTTGTTCTTTCAGTTCCCTTTTAAAGCTTATGTCGTGTTTGAGAATTCCTTTCGCATGCTCGTACATTCAATGTACTGATGCCATTTGGCTTGCATCATTTTATAATGTAGATACAGGTATCCAGGATCAGCACCCGGCTCTTCGTTGATACAGTTAAGCATTCCGAGTCTTGTGGTGAGCCTTTTTGCTTTCCGGAGGACCCCTATTTTTTATTGCTTTAGTAGTTTTCAGTTGTTAGGATGATCGGGGGTCTTCTCCCGACATCCCTACTAGTTTAGAGGCTTCATAAATAGCTAGTTATTTCATTTGTCATTAACTTGTTATTGTCTTATGTTGAATCTTGAGTTGCCACTTTGGCAAAGTTGAATGTTTATTTATTTTTACGTTCTATGTTATCTTTTAAACGGTCGAGTAAATATGCATTGAATCCTTGTATTAATGCTTTAAATCATCTACTGAGTAGTAAGCCAGGCCAAGGGCTCACTTAGGGCCATCAACGATTCTCGAGTGTCAGTCCCGCCCAGGGTGTAGGCTCGAGGTGTGACAGTATGAGAGCTAGTTCACGAGTGAAATAAATATTGAGGGAAAAGCTTTGAGACAATTGGATAGATGTGATGGAGAAGATTGTTTCATTTATGAATAGATGGGTGAAGTTGAGGGGTTTTTATCTTGGTAGTAGTGTGATTTGATTTTGAGGCACGTGGGAAGGATCAAGTTTGTGTATTAGCTTTCTACTATTCTCAATTTGTTGAGCTAGAGTAATGTGCATACCTAAACAAATTTACATGATGTTTGTTAAATTAGGTCATCGGCATAACTCATTCCCCAAAAGGTAGCTTAAAGGGAGGAGGATTGTCCAAACCTTGTAAGGAGTCCACCCATCTCATTAACCACCGATGTGGGACTTTTGTCATTCTTTAACACCCCATCTCACGCCCAGTGCTTAGCAACTTGTGGGTGGGCAATTTTGACTTTAGGGGCCCCAACATTCGATGAGATGGGCCCTTCTATGATACCATATTAAATTAGGTCTTAGGCCGAACTCACACCCAAAAGCTAGCTCAAGGGGAGGAGGATTACGCAAACCTTATAAGGAGTCCACCCATCTCATTAACCACCAATATGGGATTTTTTTTCATTCTTTGACAATGTGTGTACGGTCATAACACCAAGTTTTCCTTTTTTTCCTGTATGATTGCAAATACGTGATTATGATGTATGAGTAATGATAAAGTACAAATTATTGTAGTAAAATATAGATAATGGTGAAAATAGGAGTATCAACGTCATAAAGATGTGACCAGGCCCCTTGTCATCTTGATCATCCCTAGTTGCAATTTATTTCTTCCAAATTGTTCTCTTTCCAATGCCTTGGTGAAGATGTCAGCGATTTGTTTTTCAGTGGTACAAAAGTTCATGGTATGTGTTCTTTTTCTATATTATATCTTAGAAAGTGATATTTGATGTCAATGTGCATTGTTCTCTTATGTTGGACAGGTTTTTCACAATATTAATTGCACTTGTGTTATCACAAAAAATTGGAACACACTCAATGCATAATCCAAAATCCTTAAGTTGTTGTTTTATCTAGAGAAGTTGACCATCCAATGAGGCAGCCTCCACATATTCAGCTTCGGCAATAGATCAGGCTACAGAGTTTTGTTTCTTTGTTGCCCATGAGATTAAACATGATCCTAGGAAGTGTGCCATATCTGTAGTACTTTTTCGATCTACAAAATATCCCGCATTACCTGCATCAATATACCCTACTAGTTCAAATTTTGTACCTTTTGGATATAATATACCTAGGTCAGTGTTTCTTTTTAGATACCTTAGAATTCGTTTAACGACCTTTAGATGAGGTCCTTTAGGATTTGCTTGGAATCTTGCACACATTCCCACACTAAAAAATGATATCGGGTCTGCTAGCTATGAGATATAGGAGTGAACCAACAATCGCTATGTAAAATTTTTGCTCCACATATGTACATGTTCCTTCTAGATTCAACTTTGTGGATGTGGCAATAGCTGTGGTAATATTTTTGCATTTTCAAACTTGAATCATTTTAGCAGCTACTTCACATATTTTGTTGATGGATCAGTGTTCCTGATGGGGTATGCTTGATTTGGAGACCTAAGAAGTAGTTTAATTCACCAATCATGCTCATTTTGAACTCATTGCTCATTATTGCTGCAAATTCCTTTGTGAGTGTTTTATCTATTGCTTCAAAGACGATATCATCAACGTATATATGTAAAATCACCAGGTCCTTCCCTTTGTTTTTAAGAAATAAAGAGTTGTCGATTTTACCTCTTGTGTAGCCATGGTTTAGAAAGAATTTTGAGAGTCTTTCATACCATGCTCTTTGGGCTTGTTTCAAGCCCTAGAGAGCTTTATCAAGCTTATACACATGATGAGGA
Organism: Solanum chiquidenum; assembly: GCA_029582725.1. NCBI lineage: Eukaryota > Viridiplantae > Streptophyta > Magnoliopsida > Solanales > Solanaceae > Solanum > Solanum chiquidenum. The sequence continues at coordinate 34,997 of JAJOOS010000324.1, forward strand.
TAGTCACTTTTTTGAAACCCTGGTGGCTATTTTAAAAATACCTCTTCTTTTAAGAATCCATTTAGAAAGGCACCTTTCAAATCCATTTGATATAGTGTGAACTCCATGCAGGTAGGAAAATCTATAAGGAGCTGGATTGCTTCAAGCCTTTCCATAGGTGTGAATATTTCATCGTAGTCTATCCCAACCTCTTGATTGTATGCTTGAACTACCAGTATTGCTTTATTTCTTGTTATAGTACCATGTACATCTAACTTGTTCCTAAACACCCATTTTGTCCCAATAAAGGTTCTGTTTGGTTTTCTTGGCACCAAGTGCCAAACTCTTCTTCTCTCAAATTGATTCAACTCTTCTTCCATGGAAATGATCTAATCTTCATCTTGCATAGCTTCACTTATCTTCTTGGGTTCAACCATAGATAGGAATGCATTAAAATCACAATGATTTTTTTATTATTGATCTAGTGGCTATCTTAAAGTTAAGGTTAGAGAGTAGGTTGTCCATTAGATGTGGTTATCTAAGTTTCATGCAAGGAACTAAGAAAAAGTGTTACGAATACATGATAATATGGTTAAGAACACTACAACAGTTAAATCATCACAATTATCTGAAGTTCTAGAAACCCTAGGTCTAACCACTACATAGGGAATCAAGAATCTAACTGAATTCTAGGGACCTAATGGGTGAAATGAACTCACTAGTGAAATTCCACAGAGAAATCTTTCAATTTTGGGGCTGGAATGGAGGAAAACTTGTTGCGTTCTTGGAGAAGGTTTGGTCGACTACTTCTCCTCTTTTCGTTCTAATTGGATGAACTTTGGAGAATGAATTGCTTAGGGTAGGATCTGATTAAGTTACTAGGCTTAAATTGACCAAAACGGCGTAGTTTAGGGGTTAAACGACATAGTTTAGGTGTCCAATGCATAGGGGAAAAGACCAAACGTTCCCTGACTAAAAAGTTGTGGGGGGCAACGACGGGCCTGACCGACAGGCCGTGGATGGACCTACGGTCCATCTTGGTCAGCCTTCGTTTGGCTTCATAGGATTGGCTTTCAGGGTCACGATCCACGGATATGGACCACGGCCCGTGGTCTGACCTACGGTCTGTAGGTCTGGCCGTGGGTCATGCCTTTGCTGAATTTTATTGGGTTCTGTGGAGGGAGTTGCAGGTGGGGAACCACGGACACCACCTACGGTCCATGGGTCAACCTATGGTCTGCAAGTCACCTCTGTTGGTGGCACCTGCAACTTCTAAAAATCTGCATTTTATCTCTTTTAGAATCTGGGGTGTTGCATTATCTCCCCCTTGGCAACATTCTTCCTCGAATGAAGACTAAACTACCTGGATATGGGGAAAGAGTTGTAATCCCTACCACTAGTTACACGCTAAAAATGCAAGTACAACTGAAGGAACATGATACTAAGACTGAATTTACGCAAGACTAACTGAAAGACTTGAGAGGAACTATTACCTCAAGATGGAATGTAATCGGAAGGAAAAAGATGACGATACTTGGCCTTCATAGTTGCTTCTGCTGCCCAAGTAGCTCCCGATACAGATGGACTCCTCCACAAAACCTTAACTGAAGTGAATTCTTTGTTTCTCAACCTTCGAACCTAACGATCAAGAATTTCAACTGGCACCTCTTCATAAGTGATATTATCCTTCACAGCCACACTTTCTAATGGGATTATAGATGTTGGATCACCCACACACTTCTTTAACAAGGAAATGTGAAAGACTGGATGGACTGCTGCTAGTTCAGTTGGCAACTCTAACTCATAAGCCACTTTACCAACCCTTTTCAAGATCCTGTAAGGGCCTACATATCTAGGACTGAGCTTCCCTTTCTTGCCAAATCTCACCACTTCCTTCATAGGGGAAACTTTCAAGAAAACCCAATCATCTATTTGGAACTCCAAGTCCCTTCACCTTACATCTGCATAGGACTTCTGACGAGTCTGGGCTGTCATAAGTCTATCTCTGATGAGCTAAACCTTTTCCATAACATCATTAACCGAATTTGGCCCTATCAAGGATGCTTACATACTTCAAACCAACCAACTAAAGATCTGCACCTACGCCCATATAATGCCTCATAAGTGGCCATCTGGATACTGGAATGGTAGCTATTATTGTAGGTGAATTCTATGAGAGGTAGGTTATCATCCCAACTTCCCTTAAAATCGATCACACAAGCTCTCAACATGTCCTCTAAAGTCTAAATTGTATGCTCTGCCTCACCATCCTTCTGTGGATGAAATGTTGTGCTGAGATTAATCAAAGTACCAAGACCTTTCTGAAACGATTTCCGAAAATGAGAGGTGAACTCAGGACATCTATCAGAGATGATAGACAAAGGAACCCCATTCAACCTAACTATTTCATTAATGTAAATCTTGGCATAGTCCTCCGCGGAATCTGTAGTCTTGACAGCCAAGAAATGAGCGGACTTAGTAACTCTGTCTACTATCACCCAAATGGAGTCATGTTGTCTGCGAGTGTGAGGTAAACCCGTAATGAAATCCATGTTTATCATTTCCCACTTCCATGTAGGAATGCTAATCTCTTGAGTCATACCTCCTGGTTTCTGATGTTCTACCTTCACCTCTTGAAAATTAAGCTACTTTGCCACAAAATCTGCTATATTCCTTTTCATGCAATTCCAACAAAAGACTTCCTGCGGATCATGGTACATCTTAGTGGCACCTGAATGAATATAATATATGGAGTTATGGGCTTCTTTAAGAACCTACTGTCTCAACTCACCCACCTTAGGAACACATAAACGACCGTGGTAGCGAAGCACACCATCTCCCCTTTGGGAGAAAACCCCAACTTTCTGCTGATGAACTGCACCCTTCAATTGAAGCAATATAGGATCATTGTCTTGTTTTTCCTTAACCTCCACTACCAATGAAGATTCTCAACTATTCTGAACTATCATACCATCATCTGATATGTTCACAAGGAAAACTCTTAAGCGAGCAATCCGATGACTATATTTTTCTAATTCCTTCGTTTCTTCCTCAGCATGTGCTACACTACCCATAGATAGTCTGCTAAGAGCATCAGCTACTACATTGGCCTTACTAGGAAAGATAAAGCACATTCATATCATAGTCCTTGAGGAATTCAAGTCGTCTCCTCTAGCGAAGATTCAACTCTTTCTGGGTGAACACTACTAAAGGCTTTTATGGTCTATGAACACATCTACGTGAACACCATACAACTAATGTCTCCAAGTCTTCATGGAAAATACTACTATTGAAAGCTTGAGGTCATGAGTCGGATAGTTCTTCTCATGCACCTTAAGTTGTCTAGAAGCATAATCTATAACCTTACCTCGCTGCATCAACACACAACTTAGGCCGAATCTGGATGCATCATAATAGATCACATAACCGTTTGAACCCTCTGGTAGAGTCAAAAAAAAGAGTTGTAGTCAAACTAGTTTTAAGTTTTGAGAAGCTCTTCTCACACTCATCTGACCACTGAAACTTAACCTTTTTCAGAGTCAGCTTAGTCAATGGAGAAGCTAAGGATGAAAATCCTTCCACGAACTTTTTGTGGTAACCGGCTAAACCCAAGAAACTTCTGATATCTATAGGAGAGGTGGGTCTGGGCCATTATTTTATTGCCTCTATTTTCTAAGAATCTACTCGGATCCCTTCGCGAGAAACTATATGCCCAAGGAAAGAAACTGATTGTAACAAAATCTCGCATTTACTAAACTTAGCGAATAACTGGCGATCTTTGAGAGATTGCAGAACAACCCTCAAATGAGTCGCATGTTCCTCCTCATTCCTAGAGTAAATGTGAATATCATCAATAGAGATGATGACGAACAAGTCCAAATACTGCTTGAACACCTTGTTCATTAAATCCATAAAAACTGTAGGAGCATAGATTAGTCCAAATGACATAACTATAAATTCATAATAACCATACCAAGTTCTTAAGGCTGTTTTTGGGATGTCACTATCTCTGACTCTGAGATGATGATAACCGGATATGAGGTCTATTTTAAAAAAAATTACTAGCACCCTGAAGTTGGTCGAACAAGTCATCAATCCTGGGGATAGGGTACTTATTCTTGATTGTGACTTTGTTTAACTACCAATAGTCAATGCACATCCTGAGAGAACTATCTTTCTTTTTCACGAACAACATAGGAGCACCACATGGGGAAATACTGGGTCTGATAAAGCCCTTATCTAGAAGGTCTTTTAATTGTTTCTTCAATTCCTTAAGCTCAGTTGGAGCCATTCTATAAGGAGGAATCGAAATAGAGTGGGTATCTGGAAGGAGATCAATTCTGAAGTCAATTTCCCTTTCGGGAGGAACTCTAGAAAATCTTCTGGAAATACTTTAGGAAAGTCATTTACTACTAGGACTAACTCAAGAGTTGGGGTTTCGGAGCTTGAATCTGTAACCCAAACTAGATGATAGATGTACCCCATGGAAATCAACTTTCTGGCCTTAAGGTAGGAAATGAATCGACCCATAGGCATTGAGCTACTAACCTTCCATTCTAAGACTGGTTCACTTGGAAACTAAAAATGAACCATCCTAATTCTACAATCGATTGAGGCATAACAGGAATGTAACCAATTCATGCCTAGAATGATATCAAAGTCTACCATTTCTAACTCTACAAGATCTACTGAGGTGACTTTCTCAGAGATTGTGATAGGGCAATTTATGTATACCCATCTAGCTATAACTAGGTCACCAACTGGAGTAAAGACTAAGAAGGGTTTTGCGAGAGTTTTTGGACTGACACCGGAGTTCTCTATATATATAGTTACAAAAGAAAGAGTATCCCATGGATATAACAAAGCATAAACATCTAAATGAAAGACTCGTAACATACCAATGACCACATCAAGAGAATCTTCCTGGTCTTGGCGAGCCTGGAGAGCATACAACCTGTTCTGGCGCTGACCGCCACCTGTACCAGATGAAGCACATTGGTTAGTTGGGCGACCTACTGGTGTTGCTGGAGCTGTAGACTAAGCCTTACTATTATTACCTCCCCATCCTTGTTTAGAAGAAGGACATTCTTTAAACCTGTGACCAATCTGACCACAACCAAAACATCCTTCCTTGCCTACAAGACACTCGCCCAGATGGTTCTTACCACACTTTGGACAAGTTGGATAGATCATGTTACCTGAAACACTCCCCTTAGACTTAGACCCTGATGCCCTACCTTTCTGATCCTGTCAAAACCTGGAGGATGGAGCGCTAGCTGATGAAGGTGCTGGAGCTGAAGACCTTTGCTGAAAATGTCAGCGATTTCCAACCGCCGATTTTCGCTGAAAGTACGCATAGCTCCCTGTTCTATCCTTTTTGTTGTCCTTAGCTATTTCTCTAAGATTATCTCCCTCAACCTACTGAGCATGATTCATGAGCCTAGAGATATTCATATCCTCTAACAACATAGCTTTACTACACTGTGACATACCCCAAATAGGAACATAGCATTTCTGCACTCTGTCTTCACCAAGTCACATACCCTAAATAGGAACTTACTCATTTGTGCCCTGGGATCGGCAACCATATGTGGAGCATACCTAGAGATCTGGGTGAACTTGAGTCCGTATTCTTGACCTAACATCGAACGTTATCTCAAATTCATGAACTCCTGATCTTTAGCCTCTCTCAACTCTCCTGGAAAGAACCTGTCCAGAAAAGCTCTGGTGAAATACTCCCAAGTCACATGATCTGCATTCTCACACATATTTTCCTTCCACTATGTGAACCATATGTGAGCCACATCCTTAAGCTGGTAGGACGCCAACTCTACCCTATCATTTGCAGTCACTTGCATCACTCCAAATATCTTCTTGACCTCATCAATGAAGTTCTAGGGGTCTTCACCAACTTGCAACCCTAGAAACTCAGGCGGATTCATCCTAAGAAAATCACGGACCCTAGCTGCCACTAATCCACCACTAGTATTTGCAGGAACTAGAACCTGTTGATTATTCTGGTTGGATACACTTTGTGCCAAAAGCTTAATAGAATTCTGAAACTCTGCATTCAAAACCTCATGGTCGAGGCCTGGAGGAACTGAGTCAGCGTTACGGGCATTAGCATTCCTTGCGTAAGCCTTACGAGGAGGCATGATCTAAAACACATAACGTTGAGTAATAAAGGAGATCATACCATGCACGATAAGAATAACAAGAAAGTGAAGTTTTTCCTAAAATATTTCGTAGCCTCTCCCCCATAGGTGTGGCGCGCTTCACACTTATGAAAGGGACTCTACTTAGTGCGGCTTTCCATATATCCTAGGACTCTTAAACCTGGCTCTAATACCAAGTTTAATGTAACACCCCAGATTCTAAATGAGACAAAATGCAGATTTGCAGAACTTGCAAGTGCCACCAACGGAGGCCACCTACGGACTGTAGGCTGACCCACGGACCGTAGGTGGGGTCCGTGGTTGCCCACCTGTAACTCCCTCCCCAAAAACCCAGAAAATTCAGCCAAGGCTGGGTCAGACCACGGGCCGTGGTCCAGGTCCATGAATCGTGACCCTAAAAACCAATCCTCTGAAGTCGAACGACGGCTGACTAGGTGGGACCGTAGGTCTATCTATGGTCTATCGGTCAGGCCCATCGTTGGCCCCGACAGCTTTTAAGTCAGGGGTCATTTGGTATTTTCCCCTATGCGTTAGACACCTAAACTACGTCGTTTTGGTCAGTTTAAGCCTAGTAACTTAATCATATCCTACCCTAAGTGATTAATTCTCCAAAGTTCATCCAATTAGAACGAAAAGAGGAGAAGCAGTCGACCAAACCCTCTCCATGACTGCAGTAAGTTTTCCTCAGTTCCAACCCTGAAATCAAAATATTTCTCCATGGAATTTTTCACCAGGTATGTGGCATTTCACTAGTGGGTTCATTTCACCCATTAGGTCTCTAGAATTCAGTTAGATTCTTGATTCCCTATATAGTGCTTAGACCTCTAGAACTTTAGATAATTGTGATAATTTAGTTGTTGTAGTGTTCTTAATCAGATTATCATGTATTCGTAACACTTTTTCATAGTTCCTTTCACGAAACTCAGAACCCTAGTTGTGTAGATTTATTTAGTTCATGAATTACACTAGCTAGGACACATAAATAGATATACATGCCTCAGTTTTCAAATGTTTCATTATCAGTACTTTTATGTTGCATTTTCAGTTAGCATGTCGTAATATTGATCTATCTAGTATATTTAAGTTGTTTTGTATTGTACACATTTTCAGTTAGGAGTAGGTTTAACACCGAGTTGGACTAGGGTTAGTCATTCTCATAGTCCCAGAACTACGTGCCCCCGTAGGTTTGTAAGTCCCCTCTATGGGCATCAGATTTTAGTGATCACGCCACTCATGTCTTTATTCCCCTTGCAAGGTATATTGGGTCCTCTCGATGGGGCGTATACATCGGACTCCACATTAGCTCACGTGATTTTATGTTGGTTAATAGTAGCTCCGACAGTTAGACTCTAGTGCATTTGACCAGGTTTTCAGATATATTTCAATACTCAGTTTCAGCATGTTATGTACTTGGTCATTACATTGAGTTTAGTTCATATTCAGTTTATTTCAGTATCTTCATCATGCTTAGATTATATCATTGCTTAGTATGGTTTGTTCAGTTATATGTTTGTTCAGCTTTATCCTATCTTGCATGCTCAGTACCTTTCAAGTATTGACGCATACTCTGCGCTACATCTTTTCGTGATGTAGGTTCAGGTCCTCAGCATTCAGATCACGTGTAGATCGGTTCCCAATCCGTATTCAACATTATTAGTTGTGAGTCCTCATTCTTCGAGGACGACAAGCATATTCTTTTACATTCAGTCTTTCATTTTTAGTTACAGTTTTGCTAGAGTTAGCTGGGGCATGTCCCAGTATCTCTAGTCAGTTAGAGGTTTATATCAGACATAGTATTAGATTTAGCTTTAGATTTGAGTTTGATCTTTCAGTTGTTATTGAACTCTTAGAACATTTCATATATTCATACTATTATTGTGTATTCCCTATAATTCAGTTTAACTTATGATTTAAGCTTTCACATAGTATCTCTTATTTCAGTATATTTTAGTATGCTTTTGGTATGCCAGCTCAGGGTTAGCTTGGGTCACTCGTGATCCTAGGTCCCGTGTTTACGTCAAGGGGGTAGCCTCGGGGTGTGACATTGTATATACATAGTTAATTTATTATTTTGTTGCATGTGGATGGGTATCTTCTTCCCAAAGTACTTTAATTGTCTTGAGAAGATAGTTGTTCGAGACAATCAACAAAACTATTTTTTTTCAAAAGAAGAGGAAAAGAAATTACATGAATAATAAAGGATTTGTTTTTAATCGTAATGACTTAACGACCAGTGAAGAAAAATGATATGCTTCCTATCTATGGTGAAGAAAAAAATGAAATGCTCTCTTATCTATGGTAAGGCATGAAATAAATCACACACCTAGTTGGAAAGAACCATTAGTAAGAGTATTTGATTTTTATGTGTATCATATGAATTTTTCATGATCACTGCATATGTGAGAAATGTATTGTTATAATGATTGATACTTGACACCTAGATACCTCCATATCATATGACACCAATGGAGTTGAAAGGGCTAAGAAATAGTTGTCGGACCTAATGAAATGGCTTTATAGAACCCAATTTGACACAAATACCTTTGTGGGAAGAAAAAGGAATAGATACTTGAGAGTATATATTTTTATTGACTACTAAAGGTTGAAGGATGTAATAATAGGCAATACATATCATTGCCTCGTATAAATGACCTATTTGGTTATTACATGGAGCCGCATAATTCTCAAATATTGATCTTTTGGTTGGTTCCCATAAGTCTAGAAATGGAGGAAATATTTAAGATACCTTTCAAAAACTTGGGAAATGCATTAAAGGGTTCTATGCGATATCTTTTGGATTTACATATGCTCCTGTTACTTAAAAGATATATGCCGATGGTTAGTGATCATATATGAGTGTATGCTCATGGATAGAATGAACACAAAGATAGTCTCAATACTTTGGTTCAGACACTATAAGAACTCACCTTTTTATCTTGATGGTCTTCAACTAATGTTTGTTGGAGGATGTCTTTAGAAAGATAGTGTAACTGACTAAGTTAGCACAAAAAGAAAAAGATTCAAACTTAAAGTTTTGTGGAAAAATAATTTAAATAGAGCTTACGAAAGCTCAAGACCTATTGACCGCCATACCAATTTTAGTGCTACTGTTAGGTTCTGAAAAATTCACGGTGTTTTGTGATGCTTTGAGGATTAAATTAGGATATGTCTTCACATAAAATGATTGTGTAATAGCTTATGTTTCAAAGAAAAAAGTTAGATTAGTAAGAGCAGAATTATCCCGTTCATAATTTGAAGATAGTCCCAATGATTATTGTAGAGATTGAGATGCACTATTTATACAATGAAACCAATATAAATTTATACAGACTATGAGAGCTTGGCATTCACGTTTGAGCAGAAAGATTTGATATTCCAATTTACACCACCGAAGGAAACTACTCGATGACTATAAAATTTACTATTTGGTATTTTATGAAAAATGGCAATATTAAGGCTGATGCATTGAGAAGCAAATCCATGGGACATTTGACATATAACGCTTGCAAATAGATTTTTGACCTAAGATGTGCACACACTCGAGGATATGGATATCAAATTAGTGGAAGAAACTTGAGAGACATTGTTGGCTTATGTTCAGGGCAAGTCCTTATTGGTAGAAGACATCGAGATCACCTGATACAAGGATGAGAATTCTGTGAATATTGAAATAAGGTTATAGATAGTAAAAACATGGATATGAGTATTGACAGTTATGTCACTTTTGGAATAATTGGCTGATTATGACGATCGAACATAGATGATGTGAGAGAGGTTATTCTCCAGGAAGTTATAACTCTTAATACATTGTAGATCCTAGATCTTCTAAGACACCTGAAGCACGTGTATTGATGGAAACTTATAAATAATGATATTTCTAACTTCATTAAAAATGAGTATAAACAACTAATATGACTACTATTATAGTTTAAGATTCCAGGATGGAAATTGAAAGGAGTTACTATTGATCTTATGACCAAGCTACCAAGAAACCTTGGAGGTTGACCCCGTGTGGGTGTTTCTAGATAAGCTTACAAAGTCAGCACACTTCTTACTGTTCAAAAACGTGATGAAATGGAGAACATCTGCAAAAGAAATTTACACGAACAAAAATGTTAAGACTCCATGAGTTCCCGTGTCCATCATTTTGGACCGAGCATCACTGTTTACTTCAAGAAATATTGGGTACACGAATAGATCTTAGTATTGCATTTCAGTCGTAGACATACATGAATTCTAAGCATACTGTACAAATCTTAGAGGATGTGTTAAAAGCTGGTACTCTTGATTGTAAATGTAGTTGGATGTTTACTTATCAATAGCAAAATTTGCCTACATTAATAACTATTAGTCAAGCTTTCAAAGGACCCTATACAGAGCCATATATAATAGGTGTTGTTGTTTCCCCACTAAATGGTTTAAAGTTGATGAGGATAACGTATTAGAATTTGAGATTAGACTCGGTATAGGAAGCTTTTTACAAGGTCCAGTTAATAAGACAAAAGTTGTTGATAGTAGTGCAATAGATGAATGTTTTTATTTTACATATTAAAGGAAATGACATTTAGAGTGCATAATTGGATATTTAATCTTCTCTACGAGTTCCTCTAAGGAAGATGCAAAGTTATGTAAGACAAAGAAAAAGAAGAGAAGGTAAATTGAGCTCGAGATAGATAAGACCGTATGAGAAACTTGACCGTGTAGTAGGAGTGGCGTATCGTTTAGCACTTTCTCCTAATATGTCCTTCATCCATCCAGTGTTCCATGTTTCTATGTTAAGGAAGTATATATCAGACTCCTCTCGTGTACTTGAAGCACTGACTATACCGATTGATGAGAACTTAACGTATGAAGAGGAACATGTGGCTATTGTGGACAAACAAGTAAGAAAGTTAAGATCAAAAGAAATTGTGTCTGTGAAAGTCTTACGAAGAAGCCATACTATTGAAGAAGTTACTTGGGAGTTGGAAAATGTTATGCGAGTCTAGTATGATCTCTTGTTTCAGTCTACAGGTACACACTTAGTTTAAATTCGAGGACAAATTTCATAAGGTGTGGAGAACGTAATACCCTATATTAAAAAAATAAGGGCATATATGTCATTTGGTACTGTTTCAAAAAGAAATAAGCTAGTTGGTTGTTATTTTGACCCAATGGAGATGTTTTAAAATAAAATTTGGGCTAAAACCCTATTTGGGAAATTGTGTTTGACAGCAATCAAAATAAAATAAAGAAAGGGGGAATATGGATAGGGTTCTTCAGCAGTGACTGGAAGAAAAAAAGCGAGAACAAAGCTAAATCTTTTTTGGTTTTAAGAAGATCGAATAGAGAAGGATAGAGAAGAAAGAGTGGAAGTGTAAGGGAGGGGCATACACAAAGGAGAAGGGCGTACATGTAGATTTTAGTGGATTAAGGTAAATCTTTGTTGTTTTTCATTCTTCTACAACCTCTCCAATATTATTGGTTTAGGTCATTTACTTTAGGTGTTGAAATCTAATTACTAGAGGCTAATAATTGAGTAGCACAACAGTAGTTGAAAACTACTTATAGCATCAAATTGATCGAGTATTGCAAGATCTTTTGAAGAAATTGGAACTCCTCATTTGCTTCCAAGTAAAAGACATCATGCTGCAGAAAGGTCAATCTTTGGTTACTAAATTTTACTTGAGTTTCTTCTTATGATTATGGAGTTTTGTTTTTGAATACAAAGATAATTTTGATATCGTTAGAAATCAATTGGCAGTGGGTTGTTTCTTGGTCTTAAGCACTAGTTTGGTATAATTCTCAGTAAGGAATGGGATGAACAAATTGTAAGTAGGTTAAAATTGCTAAGTATATAAACTTATTAATTTATTCATAGCATGAATAGATATGGTTTGATGAATGAAGAGTTAATCATGAAAACTCGAGGGTTGGGTATTCTACATTTATTATGAATTAGCTTAAACGAGATTTTAACACGAGACCGATATGATGTGATTATAGATTGACCAATGGAATTCATATGGATTACTAGAGTGACGAGCTTGGTATTTCGGCATAAGTATTGTGAATAGTAATCTTACCATAATTTGTATTTCATAAATTTCATGTTTTTTACACGGTTTATAAAGTAAATGTGTTACCGAATACTTTGAACATGCATGTGGGACAGGTCTTTTACTTGATATGATACTGGAAAGATTATTTGAGATGATCTCATTCTTACAAGATATGATTACTATTATTGAAAGGTTTTACACTTAATTGAGAAATAGTGTTTTAACAGGTGTGTGTTAAACTTTGAAATGATATGATTTGATAAGATTTAAATGCTCTGTTTAATTTTGAAATGCTTCTACTGATTACAAGAAAAGTATAAATGGGAGTAGACCTTGATGAATCCCGTAGCTAACAACAGGTTTGTTAGACCTGGTGCACCTTGTAGTTACAGATTACTGATAAAGCCCTTGCTAGTAGGAAGGTAGAACTAGTATATTGTTACTGATATCCCTCGAGTAGGGATCTACTGATATGAATATTTAACTCATTTATGAGGAGTTCAGTGTTATTGGTTACTTCTTAACGAGAAGGTCACACTGATTACATGATTCGTCCTTGCAAACCTCCCATCTATAAGATTTGATATGGAAATATTTTTCTGAGTTTACTATTAAGTATTTACTTTGATGTTGCTTATATGAGGCACAGAAGATTGAATATTGTTATTGTTTCTAAAAGAGCATTATTTCATCATTATGATAATTATACTAGCATGTTTTCTAATTTGTCCCTCATTAAAATGGTTGTGCTTAAGTATTATTACTCACTGAGCTAGTGTCTCACTCCTCGCTAATTGTTTTTACAGAAAGCTCAGGTGGTATTGAGGAGGATTTCATTAACTAGAGAGTGTGATTTGGTAGCATTTGGTGAACCCCGCATTGCTTCGCATGGCAAGAGATCTATTGGTTTGGTATGTTTTTTTTAACTCTTAGAGTCGCTCCATTCGTCATTCCTTTTATTTTAGTCATGATTAGTCTTTCATATTGTAGTCAAGTAACAAGTTTGGAACTTCTTTTTCGTATTCGGAGATGAATTGGTTTTATTGTATGACAATCAGATCATTGATGGATATTATGTCGTGGCTTATAGTTTCTATTAGTTGTGTTGTGATTTTTTGAACAGGGAAAATTCAAGATAGGCCTAGAAACAAAGGAAACTCTTCCCGATTTTTTGTAGAATTTTGGTAAGGCTTCCTTTGAGATTCTCCCCCTTAATGTCGGTGACGTTCTTAACTTTGGTCGTGACAATAAGGGTGGTCTGTTGATATGTTGTCCTTGACCGTGTCCAATAGGAGGTGCAGAATTCGTAGTGATCTTTTCTTGAGTTTTTAGACTCTTGATTAAGATAACCTCGCTCTGATACCATTTGTTGGAATTATGACCTCTGTAATTCTATTAAGGAACATGTACTAACTATATGTTCCTTGATTATATAGTAATTTGAAGTAAATAAGGGTGCAAGTCAAACTACACAACGATTACACACCTCTGTAATCTAAGGAATTATAAACTCTAGTTCCTATACCCAAGACGAAAACCTAAGGTTTAAGTCTTCTAAGGTCGACAAGTTGCACCAACTTGTTAGACCCACCCACGCTCAAAATTCACTTGTAATTAAAATAATTAACTAAAACATCAGATGAATAATAATACTATCAATCTATTGTACGCTCCACTCCAAGATAAATAAAAGATTCTCTCAATCTCTAATCACGTTTTGCTTGTTCCTCACTTTGTAAGTGTGCAAGTCATTTTATAGAAAACCCTTCTCTTGATATAGACTGACAGACCCTTCCTTCTTCGACTTGAACTTGATATGTTTGACATGTGTCCTATTCCTTATAGGACTTACAAGTACTTTAAACTACTCCTACACGGTTGCGCTTATATTTACCGTCATATTCACCTTTTCCTAATCATATTAGGTTAACGCAAGTTCATGTTGAATCAACTTGTTCCATGCATCTTGTCAACCATCAAAATTCTGATTTATACGAATCTAACAAATAAGACAAATAAATTGAAACAAATTAAGCAAATTAATTAATTTCATGTCCTAATTAGGAAATTTAAATTGTTTCAATCACTTGTATTGATATATACTCAACATTCACCCCATTTGATCATTCATTTTTATTGAATAGCATAAATTTCTCCTTGCAATCACTTGTATGAGTATATATTAAGCATCATTCATTCGATTGTTCATTTTCATTGCATAATAAATGTCACGCCCCGAAGCTACCCCAGGGCGTAAACACGGGACCTAGGATCACGAGTGACCCCAAACTAACCCTGAGCTGGAATATCATAAGCATACTAGATAAACTGAAGTAAGAAAGTACTATGTGGAAGCTTAAATCATCATATAACTGAAATGATGGGGAATACCCATTACTATATAAAATAAAGAATATGTGATTTTAATGACAACTGAAATATCAAACTCCAAAGCTAAATTGAATCTAACTATATCTGAAATAAATCCTCTAACTGACTAGAGATGCTGGGACATACCCCAGCTAAATCTAGCAAAATCTGAAACTAAAGACTAAAAGTAAAAGAAACATGTATGTCGTCCTCAGAGAATGAGGACTCATGACTAATATTGTTGAGCTGGAGATCTGAAACCGATCTATGCGTGCTCTGAATGTTGAGGACCTGAACCTACATCACGAGAAGATGTAGCACAGATTATGCATTAGTACTTGAAAGGTACTGAGCATGCAGGATAGAATAAATCTAAACAATATACATAACTGAACAAAGCATAAATCTAAGCAATGATATAAGATGAGCATGATATTATACTGAAAATACTGAACATGAACTATATGAATTCAAGGACCAAGTGTATACATGATGAAACTGAATACTGAACTATAACTGGTAACCTGGTCAATGCACTACAATATGACTGTAGGAGCTACTAATAACCGACATAAAACCACATGAGATTTACATGGAGTCTTATGTATACGCCCCATCGAGAGGACCCAATATACCCTGCCAGAGGTATAGAGGCTTGACTGGTGTGATCACTAAAACTAATGCCCACAGAGGGGACTTATAAACCTATGGGGGAACGTAGTTCTGGGACTATGAGGGTGGCTGACCCAAGTCCAACTGGTCATAAAGCGTACTCCCAACTGAATATGTGTATATTATAACAAAACTGAAGTAACTGGATAGCTCAATAATCTGACATGCAAATCTGAAATGCAACATTAATTTACGATAATGAGACATTTGAAAACCGAGCCATGTATATTTTTTTATCTATCCTAGCTGATGTAATTCATAAACTAAAAGAACTACATAACTAAGGTTCTGCGTTTATGCAAGAATATACGCAAAAACAATACTAAGATATGATAATGTGATTAGGAATACTATAACAACTAATTCACAACAATTTTGTAAGGTTTGAGAAACCCTAGGTCTGAACAAGATATTGAGAATCAAGAATTTGACTGAATTCTAGGGACCCAATGGATGAAAGGAACCTACTAGTGAAATCCCACATAACTGGTGACAAAATTCATGGAGAAATCTTTCGATTTTGGGGCTGGAACTGAAAAAAACCTTGTTGCATTTTCTTGAAGGGTTGCTCAACTTTTTCCATCTATTTTGCTCTAAGATTGATGATTATTTGGTGAATGATTGATTAGGGTAAGTTCTAATTAAGTCACTAGGGTAAAACTGACCAAAACTACGTAGTTTAGGGGTTAAATGGCGTAGTTTAAGGGTCCAACGCATAGGAAAAAGACCCAACGGGCCCTGACTTAAAAGTCTGACATAGCTGACCACGGACCATCACGCTGGTCATGGTCCTTGGTCTAGTCGATGTTGGTTTCTGGGACGATCTTCCATGAGAGCCGCCATGGTCCGTCGTCAGGACCACGGTCCATGATGGGTCCCGTGGTCTGACATGGGCCTGGTGGATTTTGCCTTGCTCCCACGAGCACCAGTATGGCCCGTGAGGTGGTCCACTGCCCGTTAAGGGATCTGTGGTCCACCTCGGCCGGAAAGGTGTTGAGTTCACGGGTAGGTCGACGGACTGTGGTCCCTCTCATGGTTCGTGAACCCTGTTGTGGTTCACTGGTTCTAGTGTTATTATGCTACATTTTCTACGTCTGGTTTCTGAGATGTTACAATATCTCCGCCTTGGGAACATTCGTCCTCGAATGAAGTCTAAACTAGCTGGACAGGGAGGGAAAGAGATACAAATCCTACCACTAATTACTAGAAATTGATTTCTAACTAAACTAAGTTCCAAGAACATGCAAATACGCTGAAAATGCAAGTATAAACTGAAGGAACATGATACTAAGACTGAATCTATACATGAGTAACTGAAAGACTAGAGAGGAACTATTACCTCAAGTTGGAATGGAATCGAAAGAATGAGATGAGGATACATGCCCTTCACAGCTACTGTTGCTTCCCAAGTAGCTCACTCTACGGACTGACTCCTCCACAAAACCTTAACTGAAGCGACTTCTTTGTCTCTCAGCCTTCGAACCTGACAATCAAGAATCTCAACTGGCACATCCTCATGAGTGAGACTATCCTTCACATCTGCACTTTACAATGGTACTATAGATATTTGATCACCCACACACTTTTTCAACAACGAGATGTGAAAGACCAGATGCACTGCTGCTAGTTCTTCTTGCAACTCTAACTCATAAGCCACTTTACCAACTCTTTTCAAGATCTTGTAAGGGCCTACATATCTAGGACTGAGCTTCCCTTGTTTGCCAAATCTCATCACCCCCTTCATAAGTGACACTTTCAGGAAAACCCAATCATCAACTTGGAACTCCAAGTCTCTTCTCCTTACATCTGCATAGGACTTCTGGCTACTGTGAGATGTCTTAAGTCTATCTCTAATGAGATGAACTTTTTCCATGGAATCATGAACCGAATCTGGTCCTATCAAGGCTTCTTCACCTTCTTCAAACCAACCAACTGCAGATCTACATCTACGCCTATGCAATGCCTCATAAGGGGCCATCTGAATGCTGGAATGATAACTATTATTGTAGGTGAACTCTATAAGAGGAAGGTGATCATTCCAACTACCCTTGAAATCGATCACGCAAGCTCTCAACATGTATTGTAAGGTCTGAATGGTACGCTCTGTCTGACCATCAGTATGTGGATGAAATGATGTGCTAAGATTAACCTGAGTAACAAGACCTTTCTGAAATGACTTCTATAAATGAGAGGTAAACTGAGGACCTCTATCTAAGATGTAGACAAAGGAACCCCATGCAACCTGACTATCTCATTAATGTAAAGCTTAGTGTAGTGCTCCACCGAATCTATAATCTTGATAGCCAAAAAGCGTGCGGACTAAGTAACTCTGTCAAGTATCACCCAAATGGAGATATGTTGTCTGCTAGTATGAGGTAAACCTGTGATGAAGTCCATGTTGATCACTTCCCACTTTCATGTAGAAATTTTAATCTCTTGGGTCATATCTCCAGGTTTCTGATGTTCTACCTTCACTTGTTGGCAATTGAGGCACTTAGCAACAAAATCTGCTATATCCCTTTTCATGCCATTCCACCAAAAAACTTCCCGTAGATCACAGTACATCTTAGTGGCGCCTGGATGAATAGAATACCTAGAGTTATGGGCTTTTGCAAGAATCTGTTGTCTTAACTCACCCACCTTAGGAACACATAATCGACCCTGATAGCGAAGCACACAATCTCCCCCTTGGGAGAAAACCTCAACTCTCTGCTGATGAACTGCACCCTTCACTTGAAGCAATATCGGATCACTATCTTGCTTTTCCTTAACCTCCACTACCAATGAAGATTCTGACCCATTCAGAACCGTTACACCACCATCTGATATGCTCATAAGGCGAACTCCCAAGCGAGCAAGCTGGTGAACATCCTTTACTAGTTCATTTATTTCTTCCTCAACATATGTTACACTACCCATAGATAGTCTACTAAGAGTGTTTTCTACTACATTGGCCTTACCAGGATGGTAAAGCACATTCATATCATTTTCTTCGAGGAACTCAAGCCACCTCCTATGGAGAAGATTCAATGCTTTGTGGGGCAACACATACTAAAGGCTCTTACAGTCTGTGAACACATCTACGTGAACATCATACAAGTAATGTCTCTAAATCTTAAGTGCAAACACCACTGCTGCAAGCCCGAGGTCATGAGTCGGATAGTTCTTCCCATGCACCTTAAGTTGTCTAGAAGCATAAGTTATAACCTTACCTCGCTGCATGAACACATAACCTAGGCCAACTTTGGAGCCAACACAATAGATAACATAACCGTTTGAACCCTCTAGTAGAGTCAAAACAGGAGTAATAGTCAACCTAGTTTTCAGTTCTGAGAAGCTCTTCTCACACTCGACTGACCACTGAAACTTAACCTTTTTTGAGTCAACTTAGTCAATGGAGAAGCTATGAATGAAAATCCTTCCACGAACCTCCATTAATAACCATCAAAACCCAAGAAACTTCTGATATCTGTAGGAGAGGTTGGTCTGGGCCATTGTTTCACTGCTTCTATTTTTTAAGAATCCATTCGAATTCCTTCACTAGACACAATATGCCAAAGGAAAGCAACATATTTCAACCAAAACTCACATTTTCTAAACTTAGCAAATAACTGGTGATCTTTAAGAGTTTGTAAGACAACCTTCAAATGAGTCGCATGTTCTTCCTCATTCCTAGAGTAAATGAGGATATCATCAATAAAGACGATAATGAACAAGTCCAAATACTGCTTGAACACCCCCATTCATCAAATCTATGAAGTTGCTAGAGCATTGGTTAGTCCAAATGACATAACTACAAATTCATAATGACCATACCGAGTTGTGAATGCTATTTTCGGAATGTCACTATCTCTGACTCTGAGCTGATGTTAACTAGATTTGAGGTCTATCTTAGAAAGAAGAGTACCCTAAAGTTGGTCGTACAAGTCATCAATCCTGGATAGGGTACTATTCTTGATTGTGAATTTTTTCAACTGTCTTTAATCAATGCACATCCTGAGAGAACCATCTTTCTTTTTCATGAACAACACTTGTGCACCCCATAGGGAAATATTGGGTCTGATGAAGCCTTTATCTAGAAGGTCTTTCAACTATTCTTTCAATTCCTTAAGCTCAGTTGGAGCCATTATGTAAGGAGGAATATAAATAGGCTGGGTATCTAGAAGGAGATCAATTCCAAATTTGATTTCCCTTTCGTGAAGAACTCTGAGAAGATCTTTTGGAAACACTTCTAAGAACTCATTAACTACTGGAACTAACTCAAGAGTTGGGGTTTCGGAGCTTGAATCCCTAACCCGAACTAGATGATAGAGATACGCCTTAGAGATCATCTTTATGGCCTAAAGGTAAGAAATGAATCGACCCATAGGCGCTAAGATACTACCCTTCCATTCTAAGACTGGTTCTCTTGGAAACTGAAAACGAATTATCCTAATTCAACAATCGACTGAGGCATAACAAAAATGTAACCAATCCATGCCTAGAATGATATCAAAGTCTACCATTTCAAACTCTACAAGATATCCTGAGGTGACTTTCCAAGAGACTGTGACAGGGCAATTTCTGTATATCCATCTAGCTATAACTGGGTAACCAACTGGAGTAGAGACTGAGAAGGGTTCTAAGAGAATTTCAGGACTGACACTGAAATTGACTGCTATGTAAGGAGTGACAAAGGAAAGAGTAGCCCTTGGATCTAACAAAGCATAAACATCTAAGTTAAAGACTTGTAATGTACCAGTGACCACATTAGGAGAATCTTCATGATCCTAGTGTGCCCGAAGAGCATATAACCTATTTTGGCATTGACCGCCACCTGTACCAGATGAGTCACCCTGCTGAGTCGGGCGACCTATTGGTGCTGCTAAAGTTGTAGATTGAGCCCTACCATTATTTCCTCCTTGACCCTATTTAGAAGAAAGACAAACTCTCAACCTGTAACCAGACTGACCACACCCGAAACATCCTTCCGTTCCTGCAAGACACTTGCCCTGATGGGTCTTACCACACTTTGGACAAGTTGGGTAGGTTATGGTGCCTGAAACACTCCCCTGAGACTTAGAGCCTGATGCCCTACCTTTATTATCCTGTTGAAACCTCAAAGATAGAACACTAGCTGATGGAGGTGCTGGAGCTGAAGATATCTGCTGAACCTGCGAGTGATTTCCACCACCCGATTTCTGATGAGAATACTCATAGTTTCCTGTCCTAGTCTTTTTGTTCTCCTTAGCATGTTCCCTAAGCTTATCTCCCTCAACCTGTTGAACATGAGTCATGAGCCTATCACTATTCATATTTTCTAGCAACATAGCATTTTGGCACTCAATTTTCACTAAGTCGGATACCCCATACAGAAATTTGTTCATTTGTGCCCTTAGATCAACAACCATTTGAGGAGCATACCTGGAGTATTGGGTGAACGTGAGTCCATACTCTTGGACTCACATGCTACCTTGCCTCAAATTCATGAACTCCAGAGCTTTTACCTCCCTCAACCCTCTTGGGAAGAACCTGTCTAGAAAAGTCTCACTAAAACACTCCCAAGTGAAAGGAACTACATTTGTACCCCTGTTTTCTTTCCATTGAGTAAACCAGATGTGAGCTACATCTTTAAGCTGGTAGGACGCCAACTCTACCCTATCATTACAAGTCACTTGCATTACTCCAAAGATTTTATTGACCTCATCAATGAAGTTCTGTGGATCCTCACCAACTTGCGACCCTAGAAACTCAGGTGTATTCATCCTCATTAAATCCTAAACTCTAGCTGCAGCTGACCCAACATTAGTGTTAGTAGGAACTGGGGCCTGCTGATTGTTTTGATTGGTCACACTCTGTGTCAAAAGTTGAATGTCGTTCTAAAACTCACCATTCGAAACTTCCAGATATGGGAATGGAGGAGCTGCGTTAGTGTTGCAGAAATTCACATTACTTTTGTAAACTATATGAGGAGGCATGATCTGAGAACGCATAACGATGGATTAGAGAGAGATCGTACCAATGCACGATAAGAATATCAAGAAAGTGAAGTTTACCGACAACACTTAATAGCCTCTCTCTCATTAGATATGGTGCACTTCACACCCATGAAAAGGACTATATTTAGTGTTGCCGTTCATACATCCTAAGACACTTAAACCTAATCCTCTGATACCAAGTTTGTCATACCCCGAAGCTACCCCAGGGAGTAAAGAGGGACCTAGGATCACAAGTGACCCAAGCTAACCCTGAGCTTGAATATCATAAGCATACTAGATAATCTGAAGTAAGAAAGTACTATGCGGAAGCTTAAATCATCATATAACTAAAATGATGGGGAATACCCATTACTATATGAATAAATAATCTGTGAATTTAATGACAACTGAAATATCAAACTCCAAAGCTAAAACTGAATCTAAATATGTCTGAAATAAAGTGTCTAAATGACTAGAGATGATGGGACATGCCCCAGCTAAATCTAGCAAAAACTAAAACTAAAGACTAAAATTAAAAGAAACATATTTGTCATCGTCCTCGGAGAATGAGGACTCACTAATGATACTGTTGAGTTGAATATCGGGAACCAATCTACGCGTGATTCGAATGCTGAGGACCTGAACCTACATCACGAGAAGATGTAGTGTAGAGTATGCCTCAGTACTTGAATGGTACTGAGCATGCAGGATAGAATAAATCTGAACAGTATACATAACTGAACAAAGCATAAAACTAAGTAATGATATAAGATGAGCATGATACTATACTGAAAATATTGAACATTAACTAACTGAATGCAATGATCCAGTTTATACATGTTGAAACTGAATATTGAACTTTAAATAGTAACCTGGTCAATGCACTAGAATCTGACTGTAGGAGCTACTAATAACCGACATAAAACCACGTGAGCTAAACCTGGAGTCTGATGTATACGCCCCATCGAGAGGACCCAATATACCTTGCCAGAGGTATAGAGGTATGACTAGCCTGATAACTAAAATGGATGCCCACATAGGGGACTTATAAACCTACGGGGGCACGTAGTTCTGGTACTATGAGGGTGGCTGACTCTATTCCAACTTGATATAAACCGTAGTCCCAACTGAATATGTGTAAATTATAACAAAATTGAAGTAACTTGATAGCTCAATAATCTGACATGCAAATCTAAAAATGCAACATTTATTGATGATAATGAGACATTCAACAATTGAGGCATGTATATCTGTTTATCTGTCCTAGTTAATGTAATTCATGAATTAAAATAACTACATAACTAGGGTTCTGAGTTTATGCAAGAAACTACTCAAAAACAATACTAAGACATGATAATGTGATCAGGAATACTATATCAACTAATTCACAACAATTTTGCAAGGTTTGAGAAACCATAGGTCTAAACATGATATTGAGAATCAAGAATCTGACTGAATTCTAGGGACCCAAAAGGAACCCACTAATGAAATTCCACATACCCGGTGATGAAATTCACGGAGAAATCTTTCGATTTTGGTGCTGGAACTGAAGAAAACCTTGCTGCGTTTTCTTGAAGGGTTGGTCAACTTTCTCCCTCTGTTTTGCACTAAGATCGATTAGTTTTTGGTGAATGATCGATTAGGGTAAGTACTAATTAAGACACCAGGCTAAAACTGACATAAAGTATGTAGTTTAGGGGTTAAATGATATAGTTTAGGGGGCAATGCATAGGGAAAAGACCAAACGACCCCTGACTTAAAAATCTGACGCAGCTGACCACTGCCCCTCTAACGGACTATCAAAGGGACCACAGACTATCACGCTAGTCATGGTCCTTGGTCCAGTAGCTACTGGTTTTTGGGATGAGCTTCCACGGGCACCACCACAGCCCGTTGTCAGGACCACGGTCCATGAAGGGTCCCGTGGTCTGACGTCCGGGCCTGGTTGACACTGCCTGGCTCCCACGAGCACCATTACGGCCCATGAGGTGGTCCACGGCCCGTGAAGGGCTCTGTGGTCCACCTCTGCTGGAAAGGTGATGAGTTCATGGGCAGGTCGACAGACCGTGGTCCCTCTCATGGTCTGTGAACCCTGTCGTGGTTCATTGGTTTTGGTGTTTTTATGCTACATCTTCTAAGTTTGGTTTCCGAGGTGTTACGGTAAAGATTTCTTCGTTTGAAAAGTTATTTGAAAACTTAATTTGCTACAATCACTAATATTTGTATATATTCAACATTCACACACTTTAATTCTTCATTTTCATATAGTAGCATATATTTCTCCGCTTGACATCTATTTGAAAAAACATCTTGCAATTAATGTTGCAGTCAATGCTACAACCACCTAATTACTACATATTAAATACTACCCCTTCAACTGTTCATTTCATTGATTAATAAATACCTCCTTTTTATTATGATATGTTCATCATTCACCTCTTTTGACTATTCATTTTCACAACTGAAAAAAAATTCTTCATTATTACATTCTTGTGAAAATGGTGAGTTATTTTTTTCCATTCTTATTTCACTTTTGAAATGAGGATAAGCATTTTAGACTGGATATATGTATGGATAGGTCTTGGTTTGTAAATTTAGTTATTTGTGTCACTATGTTTTATTAGAGAAATCATGCATGTGAGCTCATATCGTAGATCTTGGTTCGTAAATTCAGTTATTTGTGCGACCGTGTTTTTTTTAGAGAAATCATGTCTATAAGGTCATATCCTTTGATCCATAACAACAATTCTCGGCTTAATGTTTTGATGTTTGATTGAGTCACTGGTCAATTTGTTCTTCTTTTTTTTTGGTTATGTACTTTCTTATTCAAACCAAGATTATTAAGTTAAGATAACATGTTAGATTTAATATCACTAGATCCATAAGTTTTAATTTATGCTTCTAAATTCACACAAGTCTATCTTCTCTCAAGAGGCAAACTTCATGGTTGAGATTCAACTTTTATGTTTATGATTTTTGTCTTGTTTTTTTTTTAACTAGGCAATTTTTGTTTACTTCAAAATTGATGTTGTATCTTGCCTTCGTTTTGTAATCTCATATAGATTGTACAATCAATTATATAACTAATTTACTAGAGACTAATGCTTCTTGTCTTTGTTCTTGCTGTAGACCAGTGATATTGACAAGACTCCTTGATTCTCAGATTCTTCAACGGCAAAGGCATTGAGTGATTTGCGGTATATTCAGTCTTACCTTATTAAAATTGTTCAACTAGAGTTCACCATTTTATGAAATATTTTGTTGAGGTAAACTTTGTTCAGTGTCCCTATATGAAGTTTTTGAAACAATCATTATAAAAGAAAAATTACACTTTATTTGGCAAATAATTTTCTTGTGAAATTTTTCATGGATCGTGTTTTATAATTATCATAAATTCAATTTAAGTTTAAAGTGGATTTGTGTCATAAATGATTATTTCTCTAGTTAGTAGTCAATGACTCTATAGACTTGTCTTTTAACTCTTTTCTTTTTAATTTATTTTTTATTTTATTTTAATGTCTGATTTTATAGTGAAGCGGGGGTGGGAGCAAGGGAATCTGACCTAGATAACAAAATAAATGAGCGTGTATTTTGGGTTGACTAGAAAAAATGTGTTGCTAATGCTTTAAAAAGGATCTGTTATGA
Source organism: Solanum chiquidenum (assembly GCA_029582725.1). NCBI lineage: Eukaryota > Viridiplantae > Streptophyta > Magnoliopsida > Solanales > Solanaceae > Solanum > Solanum chiquidenum. The sequence goes on from JAJOOS010000324.1 coordinate 59,837, forward strand.
AAAGTTCTATCCTTTAGAAAATAGGCAGTCCCACTCGCAAACCTTAAATCTTTTCCTAGATTTGTATTTCCAAGATGAGCTATGTTAAAGAGACATTTATTTATTTTTCTTCACATAAATTAGGATTTAGCTTTTATTGGTTCAATTTTCTTCCTTATTTAATTTAGTTGGAGTAGATAATGTTAAAAGAGTTTTGTTTTTCCTTATTTTAATTAAGCTAGAATTTTCTAAATTCACATGACATTTGATTTAGTTTAAAAAATTGATTTCTATACAAAAAAAAAAGTTAACTATAACCACAGTAGATGTTGAGGTTAGATTATTAGTTTCATGTAAAGCAAGATTATGTTATGCTAAATTTTCCGAATTGTATTATTCTTTTGAAGCCAATTTCATGTTCGAAGAATTTAAAAAGTTTGAAGGTTATGTTCTACTTACAACTTTTACTAGCGAAGGTCTTCATTAAAAAATTATACTCATTTTAACACCTATATCACTACAATAAAAGAGATATTTAATGGAAATAGATGTTTATTTTGGAGCAAAAATATTTAGTAAAAAAATTATATTAATGTCATTGCATTCAGAGTCACTAAGGACTTTAGTTGCATTTATAAAGTGTTAGTTATAAATATTATCATATATTTTTATTATAGCTGCTAAATATGATTTAGTTAATTATATTATTGTAGTTAAATAATTGTTGCTAAGTGCTTTTTTATAGTAGTGTATTAAAATTTCAAAGAATACTATATAGTTCTTCGTTGTATATCGTAGAAATTTAGAACATCTTGTGATATGAAGAAGATGTGATTAATTTTATTTCCAAAGTTATGTTTGAGTGAGTTTTATAAACACTAACACAACATTTTAAGGTGCTATTTCAGATTTGTTGGGAAATTTCTTAATTTAACTTTGATTGAATTGTTTAGCTCTTTCAGGAAAATATTATTTCTTATGGATTCGCAAATGGGAAAATACAATCCTAATGAGAGAAATAGTCTTCAATCAAACATTGAATGATATCAATTTGAATTTATCATATCTTCCTGATTGCATTGAGGAAAATCAAATTGACTTAAATCAATGGACCAATTATGCCAGAGGAGGTATTTCCATGTCTGGAACCTCTCATATGGTGAGTGACCTTGTAAGTGGTGTTAAAAATATTGATCTCATATCATCATAATGTCTTCCAAATAATACTAGAAGCTCTTTTGAAATGCAAAATTTATGACATGCTCTAACAACTTCATTTTTTCAGAGTACACACTTTCATGGAGTTTCTCACACTGTAAGTGACTTTACAAGTGGTGTCAGAAATACTGACTCCATACCATCTGAAAGTCTTTCAAATAATGGTAGAAGCTCTCTTCAAACACAAAACTTATGGCATGCTCCAACAACTTTATTTTCTCAGAGTTTACATTTTCATGGTGCTTCTCGTACTGTGAGTGATTTTGTAATGGGTGTCACAAATACTGACCTCATATCATCAAAATATCATCCAAATAATGCTAGAAGCTCTCCTCACAAGCAAAACTTATGGAATGCTCCAACAGTTTCATTTTCTCATAGTACAAACTTTCATTGACCTTCTCGTACTGTGAGTGATTTTGTAGAGGGTGTCACAAATGTTGACCTCATATCATCAAATAATCGTCCAAATAATGCTAGAAGCTCTCCTCAAACGCAAAATTTATGGAATTCTCCACCAGTTTCATTTTCACATAGGACAAACTTTCATGGATCTTCTCGTACTGTGAGTGATTTTGTAGAGGGTGTCACAAATACTAACCTCATATCATCAGAAAATCACTCAAATAATGCTAGAATCTCTCCTCAAACGCAAAATTTATGGAATGCTCCAATAGTTTCATTTCCTCATAGTACAAACTTTCATGGACCTTCTCGTACTGTGAGTGATTTTGTAGAGGATGTCACAAATACTAGCTTCATACCATCAAATGGTCATTCAGGTTATGCTAGCAGCTCTCTTCAAATGCAAAATTTATGGCATGCTCCAAGTGCTTCATTTTCTCAGAATACATACTTGCATGGAGCTTCAACTATGGAATTTGTGGAAAATAGTACACATCAAACGTTTTTTGAGCAACATACAAATTTCAGTGGTGGTAGTTCATCTACTACAAGAAATCAGTCTAATACTTTTATCCGGCCTTCAGGTGGTCCAGTGAGATATTTAAGAGAACATGAATCAGGGGACACAGGAAGACATGTTAATTTCTTGAGAAATAATATTGATCCTCAATCGAGTTCTCTTGTAATTGGTGAAAGTGTCGCGGTTAGTTTTCTATCATACCATGATTGTGGTATGTGTTACTAATATTTTCAATTATATTTTTCTTGGTATATCTGAATCATATTCTTTGTTTTCTTATAATTATGAGCTTCTCACCAATTTTTTTGGATATGTAGGGTGACAGGGAGGTCGGTCATAGGGATGATCCTATTGTTATTGAGGTCAGCATTCAATAATATCTAGTACGAATTTAGTTGCCATTTTTTTCTTCTTCTCAGTTTACTATCAACTTCTTGAATAGTAATACTATATGATGAACATGTAATACATGATATCCACTTGTTATTAAATGATTTTTTCAATTCATATTATACATGTATGAGAATTTCAAATTATTTTGTCTAACTATATAAGGATATGTATATTCTCTTAGTTTTCATTTATTTTTTAGTTGTCAAAAGTAATCTTGACATGTTGAATATGTTATTTCATGACACACATACTTTTCATGCAATGTGTGATAATGATAGTAAGCAAAATAGGTCCATTACTACTAAGAATTTAAAATCACAGGATGATGAAGAAGATGAACACGATGAGGCTCAACATGATGACATTTCTTATTATAGGGAAATGTCGTATGAGGTAATAAACTGAGATACAATACATGAACATGTGATATGATTAGAGTATTCTATTTTATTTTATTTTCAATTAACATTGAAAAAGAGCGTTATTTCTAAACTTTTGAAGCAGATCAAGTATCAATCAACCAAGATGAAAAATTCTAGTGACTCTTGTTGCATATGTTTGGTAAGGAGCACAAAACTTTGGTTGTTTCCCATTTTACTTTTAAGCTTCTTTGAAACCTTATTCAATTATATGTTTTCCTATTTTGGTATGTATAGGGCACTTCTGATGATGGGCGAGAACTAGGAAAAATAAATTGTGGACATGAATTTCATTTTCAATGCATCAGGAAGTGGCTGAAGAGAAACAATTCTTGTCCTATTTGCAGAAGGATTGCTTTGACTTCATAAGATAGGATCCTTTGGTTCTCATTTAAAACCAACAAATTTCTCATGCCCCATTTTCAGTTGATTAGCTTGGTGGACACACTATATACTTCTGTGTATTGTTGATTGATGGAGTAGAATTATCCAAATGATAAACCTATGGCAATACATTTTCAGTTTGGCGTCTTTTTTTTTTGCTTTCAGCATTAGCCATCAAATCAATCATTTTATCAACTTTAGACTGGAAAATGTCATTTCTTACTTTTTCAGTTTGGTCTTCTTTCAGTATGAACTATTGTAGTAATTAATACTTTAAGGATTTTTTATTTTACCAAAGTACTAGTAACATTATTACCTTATGAAACTTTATATTGCTTTAATTACTCTATCAATTTTTTCGGCATATCAAAAAAGTAGTGATGTTATTAATTTTGATAGTTGATGGAATTCTAAAATCGTGATTGATCATTTTATTGATAGTTGAAAATGACGATATGTCATGAATCAAAATTATGGGATATTTTTCTACATTTTAGTGAAGACTAATGATCAACTCTGGCGATTTCTAATTATTTATTCATCTCAAATCTCTTATTGAAAAGTAATATTTTCGTGGGCCTAATATAGAAGTGTTCGGTACAATGGTGGAACTTTAAAATTGAATATAGACTATTCAATTTATCCATCATATTTATTTATTGAACAATCTCGTAAAAAGGGACAATTCTATGTATTAAATGTCCTCTATGTGTGAGGTTCGGAGAAGAGAGGATCACAAAAATCTATTTTACGTAATTTATTTTGTATTTTTTTGGAAGAGATTATTTTTACTACTCGAACTTGTGATCTTCTAATCACATAGAAACAACTTTACCAGTTATGTCAAGGCTCCCTTAAATTGAGTTAACTTTTTGTTTATACTTGTTTTTGTTGATTAGTTTAGAGCGGGACGGACCATTACAGGAAAGAAAAGATTTTCCCACCGCAAATTAGTGAGAAATTTGTGTTATAAAACATAGTTTTTTTCCACAAATTACCCTCTATAAATCGCTCACTAACAAAATTCATGCGGGAAAAGATATTCTCAATGAAATATTGATAACCTTTCTAATTTTTCATGTAGAAATATTATTATATTTTATTTTTCCACTGTTTCAATCAAAATATGTGTGGAAATATCCATGTAATAATTTTTAGTGAAATTGTTTTATAGAAAAATAGTGATAATATAATAGTGGACACAATCACTTTTTTATTTGAAGTCTACAATAGTTTATTTGTTGAGAAAATGCTTGTTCATATAAATTCACATCATAATGAGTTATTCCCATTTTAATCTTTTAGGTCCTGCCTTGTATTTCTGGAAAAAAATTATTTAACAACGAGTATAAGTTTATGTTGTATTAGAAAAATGCATGAACTTCATTTCTCATTTTAGATTAACTGAGGATAAAATAAATTTAGCTCTTTTCATATTATTATTTCCCCCATATTGTGAGGTAGATTGATTACTTAAAAAGTAAATGTGTTGCTCTAATGTATGTAAAATTTCACATCAACAATTGATATAAATTTGCTTGTATCCTCTTTTTTTAAAGATTATTAGTATGTAGACACGTGCATTGCATGTGTCCCATACAAATAAAAGATGACATTAATCATGTTAATTTATGATTACACATTTAAAATTAATTTCAATCTATACAAACTTTGTAAAATGAAAGATAAAAGAAATTGTGTAATCAAACATCGGTGACACCAGATTTTCTTAACGATATTTTGTCAAAATATTTGACCTATGATAGAATCTTTCTTTCTGAAATAGAAGAATATTGATTGTCTTTCATCTTTTTTCTATTTTTTATAACATCGGTGTATGAGCTAGTTTACTTACATCTCAATAAATCTATTGATCTGTCAAATTATCAGCATATGTCTCACAATTTTTTCTTTTGTGACGTAATTTTGATAGACTTATTGGTTCATAAATTCAATTTGTTGTTCCACCTATTATTTTTGGAGATTAATCATTTTTATCAGATGTTCGCATCATTTGATCTCTGAAAAAGTATTTCCATAAAGTTGTTCTAACATTTGGTTGAGACGTTGCTCGGTTTGTTCATTATGTTTTGTGTACTTACTTGTTTGAATCTAAATATTAAAGTTGAGATCATATATTGATTTAAATATCACTAAATTCATAAATTTGATATTGCACATATAAAATTACATGGACCTTTATTCTATCCAGAGGTAAATTAATGGTTGTTCTGCTACTCCAACCTGAGAGGGGGGGAGAGAGATTTGTGATTGTTCCCCACATTGTTAGTACACCTTTTTTATTTATTTTTTATTTATAATTTTTTGTTTGTAAACATTTTTGAATACTTTGTAAGCTATGATTTTTCCCCTATTGTTCCTTATTGTGCTTTAGTCAAACTATAAATATAATTTAAGCATGAGTCTTTTTGTGCATCTTATCTAGTTGATTTGAATCTACAATTTATTTTCTATAATGTAAAAGAAAAAACTGATGGTATTGAGGATCACTAGGTTGTTGATCACAAGGCATTCACTATTTGTACTGGAGTTGTAACACCTCAGAAATTGGAAAACCAAAGATGAAAAGGAAAGGTCTCATTTTAGGCTACTTTTTGTGTCTTACGAGACCAATCTACGGACCATAGAAGTTCTTACGGGTCGCAGATGGCACTCATAGGAATGAGGTTGAGTTTTTGAAATTTTAAATTTCCTGAAGTTCTACGTACGAGTATCCAGGACGAGTCATATGATGGTTGTGTAGAAAGGTTCCAGACTTAGTAGAATTTTGGACCTAAACTTGGGTTCTACAGATGGGGTCAATGAACTCTAAGAATTTCAATGGACCATAGAAAGTTCTCGTGGAAAGTAAGGTAAATTTGAGTTTCTGAAGTTGGATCTAAGGTTGACCGGTACGGACCGTAGAAATTTATGTGTGCCATACCCCGAGCCTACACCTTGGACGTGGCAGCCACTCGAGAACCATAAGTATAAAAGTTAGCAAACACATATCAAGAAAAAGTAAATATTGAGACTCCTCAACTTTATCTATCTATGAAGCCTCTAATACTCCATATAGATGTCGGGATAAGACCCACTACATCTCAAAACAACTTACTAGAAAATAAATGCAAAGTCCCCCGGAATGCAAGGAGGCTCACCCAAAGTGTAAAGTGATCTCAATGAAGCCTTTGTTGATGATCCTGAACACCTGTATCTGCATCATAAAAAGATGCAGTTCGAATAACATCGGTACATTCAACATACGAGTATGTAATATGGGTGAATAAACAAATAAATGAGTTGAAGGAGTGGAAGCAACTCAACAGAATCAATGCATTAACAAGAAGTCAACCCCATTTAAACTTTACAATAAGATATGCAATAAAAGCAATAGAAAAATAATATACTTTACTTTGTGGGGAGTTTCCCTAACCGACAACCATTACTATGAACCTATCAGTGATACAACATTTCACCCTCATTGCAAGGTCCATCATATACCTTTTTGGGGTACAGGATGCTACTATAACTATGGATCCATCTAATAGGCCTTCTCAGAGGCAATGAGGAGTCACACGATAAATTCGTGTGATCCTATCTTACATTGGCTACGTAGTTTTATCGGAGTTGAGTTAAAAATAGAATCTTACCCAATTCGATGCTCGATACTACTCCCAAAATATTCAATATCCTTTATCCTCAATCACTCTTTACAAAGAAAGGGGCTATTATATTACTTTACTTTTCACTTTGCTCAATCACCCTTTACAATGAAAGGGACTATACTTTACTGAAGTACTTTTCAAAAATATGAATCACACTCTTTCTCTTTCGCAACTATCAAAGTAAATATGAAATCATTTGATTCTTTGTTTCTAGGATCCTGCTCAAAACTTACACTTTTAAAACGTATGCTCATGAACTTATCTTTCTAGCCCAAAATTAATATATGAGAAACTTTCATGTAATATCCTTTGAAACGTAACTTTACTTAATCAATATGATTCATGTGATACTAAGCATGAAGAATATAATAAGATTCACATGCAAAAATAGGAATCAAAACCTCAAATGTTAAAAACTGAATTTAATTACCAAGAACTATGAATAGAACTTTCATATGTGACAATTTCTGACTGAATTGATATGTAGGGCGTGAAGATAAACTAGTCCAACACTATGAATAGTCTTACATACCTGATTATGAAGCTATTGGACCAAAAACTTTGGTGGAGACTTGATTTTTCTTGATCCCGAGTAAGAATACTACCTTTCTTGGATTAAATCTTTGGTCTTGGAATCTTGATGCTTGATCTTGATAAAAAGAATTTTTTTTATGGAGTTCTTACAGTGGAAGAACTTGGGAAAACCTTGGGTGGAAGGTTTCTCTTTGTATCTTCAATTTTTGGCATAAGAGTATTAGGGTTCTTGATGGAGAAGAGGAATCCTAGGTGAATTTTAAGAGAATTTTTAGATACTTGAAGGTTTACATTAATGATTTTGAGAGGAAAACTTGTTACTTGAATGATATACACTGTTAATAAACACAAAAATGACTTAGAATTGTGTCAAAAAGCTCAGAAAATGATCAAAATGATCCTAGGACGTGTGCAGGAAGTTGCTGAAAAAATATTGCAAAAATCCTTCATAAGAGGGTCTACCAATCGTCGAAATATCTACCGGTCGTAGTTCTACGACTGCCTGAGAGGGCTTCACTAAAATGGGTACAACTTTTTACTCTGAACTTGAAATGAGAAAAGTTGGTTGCGTTGGAAAGAGGGCTCAATGACCTTTAATTTAGTAGGCCATGGGCCACGTAATTGATTATATGCTGGGAGATATGAACCTTTCAAGTGGACCTAAGTAAAATCTTACATCAAAACTTACTCAGTAAGGAAGCTTTCAACTCAACTTTGTGTCAGGGGTTTCTTGTGACCTTAATTCATCTCTAAATTTATTCTCACGCTAAAGAAATGACCTTAAAACCTAAGAACAATTTACGAATCAATCGACATGACCTTTTCACAGTTGAAGAATGATTCGAGTTTTAGTTTAGAAATTTTCAGGGTGTAACAATATCTCTTCCTTGGGATCATTCGTCCTCGAGTGATGGTTAAACTAAGAATGGAAGGGAAATGAGTTACTATTACTATCTGTCTGATTTATAAACTTGCGTAGTAACATAGGCAGAATTGATTAATACTAATTAAGAGTTTTGAAATTGGACTAGAGCACGTTATGCATGAATGTTCAATAAAATTTTAAGATTACATGTCATGAAATGAACTTTCGATGAATCACAATAGGAGCATCAACTCTATCCATCTATCATTACTCAACTACTATCGACAACATCGCTATTAAAACTGAAAAGGATTACTGAAAGAGCTTAGTGACAAAGATCATAAGCACGATTCATTCAAGAAATCTGACATAAGAATAAGCATGACATAACATTATGTTGCTTGCAAGTGAGAGTAAAGCATGAATTTGTGAAACTGAGCCTAATATGAGACACGAGTGCTTATAAGAATAGGTTCATATCATGAGACTAATAGTTATAACAATATGAAGTATGGTTGAGATCAATGGGCTAATATATTTTCCCCTCATTCTGGAAAGTTACCATAGATCTGAATTTGTCTGAAGTATATGAGCATAGGTCATAGACACAATCCTAATATTAGAAACATCAACATGATGTTGAAAGGAATGAACTTTGAGGAATACGCTAGAGTATGAATGGATTGATATAACTCTATAACTCTTTCTAAACATATTACTATCTCATTCTTAACACTGGACTTGGTTTCTCATCTTAGCATCTCTCCCTTAAGTCTGAAGTTGATACTCTAAGGGTATGGATATTTTGCATCTTCTTTAAACTAGTGTATATTCATTTTACTCTAATACTAGGAAAATGCTAATCTCATGGTTATGTACTCTACCTGCGCAAGTACTAAGATTCCTTCAAGGACTTCTTTATAAGCTACTTCTCTTAACATCTTCTTGTTTTTATAGAAGTCTTCCTATAATTGTTACCTGCATTTGCTTATAAAGCTACTTAATCTAACTCATAATACTCCGACTTCTCCTTCTTGTCCCACTAATGTGGCCCTTCTAAGTTCATATCTACCCAACTAGATGAAACTTGAACTATAATTAAGAGGCTCATCATTGGCTATCTATGATCCCTCCGACCAAACCCTTAAGGGTAATAAATAATGCTTGCATCAGCCTACTCTACATTGACAACTCAAATACACTATCTAGGCACACATGAAAAATCATAAAGTAAATTAGAACCTCGTCTAACTACATACGATCTCGAGTACACCTCTTAATGCTCGTGTTAGTCTAACGACTTAGCCACACTTTATTGCTCTCATCTAAGGGTCATAATACTACACGTGTACCACTCACATTCACTGCAAACTAACACCTTAATTCCTCATCTACTCTATGTCAAATATACCCAATCAAATCTTTGAACTAATATCATCAGCCTCTTGTTGTCGTCCTTTTTATCACGAAACTCATCTCAAATTCAAGCTTAGTGTCTAGTACTAAGCACATATATAAATATAATTTATCACATACGATACGAACTTACAACTACTAGATAAAAGTAAGAAACGCTTGCCCACTAAGACCTCATGACAAGTAGTCAATCTTTATCTCACATCCTACATATTTTACAAATTATCATCATATTCCCTTTCACAATTGTAACACCTCATAAAGTTGAACCTGGAATGAAAGAGAGAAAAGGGCAATCCACGACGGGTTTCATGGGCCGTGAAGAGGTCCACGACCCATCACCCTATATGTGGAGTTGCACCGAGCTATTGTAAAGGGCCATGGATGCCTAAATGGTCTGTGAAACTTCACATAGACCGTAAAGTCACCCGTGAAAGGGGAACAGAACCCCCAAGACTCATGTGAATTACCATGGACACTCAGACGGTCCCATAAAGCTTCACACGGACCGTGAAGTCGTCCATGAAAGGGACTCATCAGTTTTTGAGTTTTGGTTTAACTTCAAGTGATCATATCTCTCAAAACAAAATGAATTAGGTGGCCCACGACCTCTAAAATAAAAGGTCTTTGAGTCCTATTTCCAATTCCACTAAGTTTGACTAATTCTGAGTCCAGAGTAAAAATTTATGCCCTTTTAGTGAATCCATGTTGGGCAGGGCAACATCACGACCCACTAGACCCTCCGTCGTATTAGTCTTTTCCCCTATGCATTAGTTTCTTAAACTACGTTGTTTTAATCGTGTTTTAAGACTAAACTACGTCATTTCACTTTGTCTAAGACTAATTAATTAGTCAAAAACTACCTAAAACATTCAATCTCCTAAAATCATCAGACTTAGAAAGAACAAAAGAGAAATAGGTGACAATTTCTCTCCAGAATAAGCAGAGCTCACCTTCAAGTTCAGCCCTGAAATCTAATGGATTTCTCTATAGTTTTCTTTACTAGGTATGTAGGATTTCACAAGTGGGTTCCTTTCACCCATTAGGTCCCTAGAAATTCAGTCAGTTCTTCAGTTTCTCCATGAATTGTTCAGACCTAGGGTTCCTAAATCTTAGGGATTCATTGTAATTCAGCTGCTATAGTTTCTATGATATTAATTACATGTTTCTTGAAGAATTAGTACATTCCCACGTATAAAACTCAGAAACCCTAGCTTGTGTTAATTATTCGTATTTCTTGAACTATGCTAGCTAGGCAGACTAGTTAGATAATCATACTTCAGAATTCGAATGCCATATCTTTCAGTATATGTGTGATGCATTCTCAAATAATTATCAGTATTTTGAGGTATCTAGTATTACAGTTTTATTTTTAGATTTATATTCAGTTGGGAGTAAACTTAGCACTGAGCAGATAAAGGGATGAAGGTTCACCTGTCTATTTAGACTGAGACTTTTACTACCAATCCCTGAGTCCCAAAACTACGGCGCCAGCGTAGGTTCTAAAAGGGTCACCTTTCATATTAGGCTTGAAACCCTTATTCCTTGTGGACATCAGTTAGTGGATCAATGTCAGACTTGTTCATACCCTTGTCAAGGTATGAAACACCCTGCCATCCAGGGTTACAGGTTGGCCCCATAGTTAGCTTATCTTGGAGTATGTTGGTTAATAGTATCTCCCATAGTCATATTCATGTTGCATTGACCAGGTATTCGATATTTATTTCAGTTTTCAGATCAGGATATTATATCTTCATGATTAGTACTTGGTCATTGCATCCAACTCAGCTTTCAGATATGCTTCAGTGTATTTATTTCCATGTTATGATCAGTTTCTATATTGTTCAACTTAGCACATATCCTGTATGCTCAGTAAATTCAAAGTACTGACGCATACTTTTGTGCTACATCATTGTCTGATGTAGGTTCAGGCGCTCAGTATCTATATTGCGCTTAGCTTGACTTTTAGTTCGTATTCAACAGCTTCAGTGGTGAGTCGTAATAGTTCGAGGACTATAGATATGCTTTACTTTTCAGTATTTACTTTTTAGTTTCAGACTTGTTAGAATTAACTGGGGGCATGTCCCAGCAACTCAGATCATTTAAAGGCTTTCTTACATAGATAAGATTCATCTTGAGTTGTTAGTGTTGTTTTCATTCATCACTATACTCTTCATATATTTTATAAATATTTTCAGACATTTTGGGCTTTTCCCCATTTCTGATATTAAAATGCTTTATTTTTGCTTCCGCACAATGTATATTTTAATTGAACTTGTATAGATATGTCATGCCATGGGTTGGCTTGGGGTCACTTGTGACACTAAGTACCGTGTTGCATCTAGAGGGGTAGCCTCGAGGTGTGACAACAACTTAAGTACTATTTATCCATTCATTATGCATCATTGCCTAATAAGTTCTATAACCCTCTGAATACCATGGGGCTCCTCCTTCAAAAATCATAAGCCTAGCTTAGATCTATCACCTCATAAATACTCTACTCTTATATTCAACACCTATACTTATTCTTCACTAACACCATGACATATCGACATAAACTCATTTCTAGTTAAATTATACTTTTAACTCATCTTAACTAGTAACTATTCATCTACCTTCTATCATGAAATCCACATAAACTTATTACTCCTTAGCCAACATATAAGGGAAAACTCCTCATTAATGACTTATTGGGTACATGACTACAACTATACACTTTACTTAATAACTATTCCCATTTATTAGGTTACTACTCCTTTAAATGCATACTTCTAACTTTGGGCACTTTTACTACTACTACTTTTAACCTATTAACTCTTACTATCTTTTCGGGTGACAATACTACTCAAGCATTCCAGAACACACTTCCCTTTTAAGGATCTCGTCTAGAACAAGGTTTGGAGAAGAGAATCTGAGAGCACATCTTTCTTTTAACTCGAACGCATGATTCATACGAAGAAGGGTGAATTATTTGAATCATCTACTCTATGTCAAATATACCCAATCAAATCTTTAAACTAATATCATCAGCCTCTTGTTGTCATCCTTTTTATCACGTAACTCATCTCAAATTCAAGCTTAGTGTCTAGTACTAAGCACATATATAAATATAATTTATCACATACGATACGAACTTACAACTACTAGATAAAAGTAAGAAACGCTTGCCCACTAAGACCTCATGACAAGTAGTCAATCTTTATCTCACATCCTACATATTTTACAAATTATCATCATATTCCCTTTCACAATTGTAACACCTCATAAAGTTGAACCTGGAATGAAAGAGAGAAAAGGGCAATCCACGACGGGTTTCATGGGCCGTGAAGAGGTCCACGACCCATCACCCTATATGTGGAGTTGCACCGAGCTATTGTAAAGGGCCATGGATGCCTAAATGGTCTGTGAAACTTCACATAGACCGTAAAGTCACCCGTGAAAGGGGAACAGAACCCCCA